>JACGDI010005428.1:222511-239983 GCA_014898725.1 Jacaranda copaia | reverse complement strand
AAAAAAAAAAAAGCATAGGGAATGTTTGGTTATGTTTTTTGTTTAAATTTATTATATGTTTATTATGTGTTTTGAAAGAATGAATTATTGAAGAATGTGAAAGTTATTTTTTGGTATGTTTATTTATATTTTAGAAGAGACATTTTTTACTATAACAGTCAAATTAATATTTTTTTGTTAGATTTTTGGAGTGAAAATAAAATTAAATGATTCTTTTAATGTAAGAATAATAATGAAGCAGCCCTTCTCAGGACAACACCCAAGTTCAGGGGTCACTCAATTCAATCTTAAAACACAAAGCAAATGATAACTAGAAAACTTGAAATTTAATCATCTCGAAAGAGAGAAAATTCACATTAACCCAAAAGATCAATTTATTTAGCGAAATATATACAACCAAGTATCTTAAGTTCCATACAAGCATTCACATAACAACTCTTGGATATTGTCTCAATCAAATATAGTCAACATGTATAATCATAACACATAATCTATTACAAAATAAACTCTCAAACCAAAGCATAGGCTCCTACTTCTCACTTAGACCCATGAGAAAAAATAAAGAATAACAAGGAGAGTATGTCCTAAGGACTTAGTGAGGGAAAAGAAAATGATAGAATTGAAAAGAAAACTATTGAAATACAACAATTAATAAGCAATTCGATAACAAACAAGATTTTTCAATATGAGTCAACAATGTTCTAGCATGCACAATATCAAGTTTAATATGTTGTTGGTCATTCCAACCTTATTACTCCCAAATCAAGTTATAGTTGCTAATACTGGGCATCAGTACAATTTAAACAGTATTCCCTTATCGCTCCATTGCTCAAGCACTCAGCTCGGTGTGTAACAACTTGTTATATAGCATAGTCAACCGCATGCCAAATCTCACCACTCATAGTTTGCTACCTCCAGCTACAAGTAAGTTAGGATCGTATGTAGGTACTAGTCGATAGACCTATCACTATCGGTCCGCTCCATCTAGTCATTTTTTTGGACCTAGCCCTTAGCCTAAACCCCTCTGTGGTGTACCTCTGACTGATATACATCCATGGCGTCCCATGGGTTAGTATAATATAATGCCAACATATAAGAATTTAACATTTAAAATAATCAGTTATGAGTATAACAAAGTACAAATCTAGATTAATTGGTATACACAATACTCTGACCAGCAAGGCCATTCTGAAATAATAATCTATGCATTCCACTAGGATTAGCAGTCAGTCGATACAATCAATAATCACATATGCCGTTAAGGCCAAATAATCGATATACAAGATAGATTCAAGAATGCTAACAAGAAATATGGGATCAGTCGGCAAGGCAATAGGGTACAAGGGATAGAAAGTGAACAATATAATATGAGTTTTGAATATTAGAACCGAAACAAGTAATAACCCTCATAGGGGTGTACACATCAAAACATATAACAATCAAGATTTCAAGTATTCCTTAGATTTCAATGAATCAAAATATAGTACAAAAATAGAATCCTCATAGGGGTTTATCATAATAACAGATAGATACTAGAAAGATGCTAGAGTAGTAGACCCTCACAGGGTACAACAAATATTGAATAAGTTTAAACAAGCAAATACCAGTTAGTAGACCCTCACCTTAAAAACCTTAGAAAAGGTGACCATAACTTGCAACCTACTGGTCCGCTGGGTCTAACTCCTCGCCACCTAACTAAAAGAGTATATTTATAGTCAAAATCCACATTCAACCCTAATATTTGCCATTATTTTATCACCAGTCCTAAAATTATTAGTTATTAGCTTAATACAATGGCTATAATGTTTAATCGGTACTATCGATACAAAATGTGTATTAGTTCCAATAAAGGAATGTAATCTGGTCCTTAATTTCATATTAGACCTCACAACATTATCCCAATTCAATAATAATAGCCTAATCCATCATAATCAACCCAATTTTAGCACTTAGGTCTTAAATTCATAAAATTCACAAAATTAGGGTTTTCATCACCTAATTAGCTAAACTAACCTTGGTTCACATAAAATAATATGAATTCTGGGTTCATTGAGCTCCAGCAACGCCTAAGTATGCTTCATATCTCATGTATGGTTGTGTTTTCTAATCAATTTACACATTTTCTTTGATTATACAAGGTATTATGAAGATTGGAGCATGTATACACATATATGCAAAGATATACACAATCACTCCATTCTTTTACCCAAATTTCACTATCAAGGCAGAATTTCAACGATCAGACCCTGTGCATGTGATCATTGCAATGAGACAAAGATTTTGTCTTGTTGCCATCATGGCCATGCGTTGCCGCCAAGGAAGTCCACCAAAACCATCAGAAGCTGTGTCTCAGCAAGACCAAGCAAACCCCTAAATCAATTCTACCAAAAGCCATTGAATTATCGTTCAATTGACCAAAAAACACCATAATGCCGCCGTGCCTATTTTTCCTTAATTTCGCTCACTTCGGTACACCAAAACTCAATTAAAGATAACCATTGTGATCCTTGAGTTGAGAGCTACAAAGCCCACTACTCACAATCGAGGTTCAGTCGCCAGTGACATCACAACCACCACCTCCGCCATGAGCTCAACTTTGGCCTTAATTTCCAGTCGTTTCACTAGACAGTTTTGAATAAAATTGGAATATTTGAGTTCCTTGTTCAGAAAGGAACAATTTGATACTAAATATGCCAAGTTTCATCGCCGAAGACGAAATTACCAGTAAGGTGAGGATGATAGTGTTCATTGGGGAAGAAAGAAATGTGAGGGGTGACATTGAAAATGTGATTATTTATAGATTTTATCTTTTCTTAATTATAGATTGACCTCAGAATTTATTGTTAGATTTTAATTGGGTCCCAAGGTTCTAATTAAGTTCAATTGACCCCTTAATTTGTTGGTCTTACACATTAGTCCCCAAATTCTAAAGAATGACCTAATTAAGTCCTTTCTAATCACACATTAACCCACAAAACTTTTGAAAATTGATTAAAATTAATAAAATTTTATGAAATTTAATATTTAAATAAATTACCATATTTAACTCATTTTTTAGGGGTGTTTAAATAATAAAATATATATGATATATGTACGTATATATTGGAGAATGTGTATTTTAGAAGAAAAATGGAGATATGTTAGGTTATGTTTCCCTAAAACAATGTTGTTTTGGGGAAACATAACCAAAACAATGTTGTTTCAGAGACTATAACCAAACAAAGCCATAGCTTTTCTAACATCCTAATCACTTTGTTTTACTTATTATTATATAAGCGCTTAACTAAAGTTGATCATTAAACAAACATATCCCAAATTTACATTTATGTTTGTTTTAAGATAATTTAATTTTATTTAAATAATTTATTAATTATTTTGTTTAGTCTTAAAATACTATTTTGAGCTTTATTCAAATTTTTGTTGTTCCACATTTTGCCTTCGTTTTATCTCACATTTTACCCTTTGTTTTGTTTGTTTATCAAATTTATGCTTTTCACCATTTTTATCACTCTATGTTCCAAATGAGAAAAAGCTTAAAAATGACTTCTCTTCTGCTCCTCCTCTTTATGCTCGCCTCCACCACTACCACCACCACCATCTATCCCTACAAAATTCATCTCAATTTTCCGCCACCACAACCATCTATTACCCTTATAATTCCTTATAGAATCCTAACACCAATTCCATTTTCTGAAGTCAAAACTCCATTGTCTCTTTGGAAAATTTTGACCTTTATTTTACCTTCGTCTACCCCAAATCATCACAATTATCCAATGAACAATCCATATTTGTCTTACTCATTCTAGGTATCGATTCCTCCTTAGGCAACCCATTAATTAATGGGATAACTCTATTTCTTTGTCTCTTTTTTTTTCCTTTAATTTCTTTTATTTAAATACAATTGGCAATATTTTGTTATCTGATTTATGGAAGGAAATTTTCGATTGAAGATTTCACAGCTGTCGGTGGATGTTGGTTGCATCAATGCACTTTAGATCTTCTATTCCATTCTATGTTTCATCTCATATTCTAATGTGATATATGTGTGTGTGTGTGTGTGCGCGCCAAGTGTATTTAATTATCGATCAATTATTTTGTAAGAAAATATTCAATACATATGTCATACATCCGCGCAATGGAATGAGAGTGAAATATATATTGAAATAAAGGATCTAAATCAGCACTAATAAGTTGAAACAATCAAAATTAATATTTAAATATTAAGATTAAACAAATTAAAAAGGGGATTGTGGGTTTGCTGCCTTCATGGCAGCCATGAAGTAGGTGGGGGATTCGGGGGGTTTACGGGAGAGGGGCGACGAGGGTTGGGTTTACAATTAATAGTTTAATGTATATATATGTATATATTTTAAACTGATATGGGATGACCTAACGGGCCCAACCCAACGGCATCGACCCAAAAATTACGCATGAGGTATTGGACCGAGCCCATTTCATCTTGAAGGCCTAATCATGTCATCGATCTAATCGACCCCCACTATGCAATATCTCTCTCGCCATAGTCAAGGTGCTGTAAGCAAAGGTCAAACTCATTGGTCAATGATATTGATGAGAGCTGTCCTCTGGGGCAACTGAAACTCCTTCTGTGGTCAACTCTATTATCGATCAGAAAGGCTGATTCACTGCAAGATCCTTTTACTGCTGCATTTAATGCGTTGACGGGCAACATGTCTCTGCATTAATAGCACGTGTGATCCTAGTGTTGTCTCTACTGCTATCCCCTGACAAGAGGCACACCATCAGCATAGTATTCTACCCCTGAAAGTTGGAGATAAAGCTACCTAGAATGGTACAAAAATAAGAGTTGACCTAAAGCTCCCCATATAAAGACAAGAGCCCTTCATAAATGCTAAGGGCATCTTAGACTTATCACTCACTTGGAGAAGGCTATAAATACCCCATTGTCAGCCTTTTTTAAATAATGTCATGCTTCACTAAAGCCCTCACTCTGCTACTTATTTTATCTAATCGTCTCTATAACTAACGTGAGCATTGGAGTATCTTAGTTGAAGGCACCTCGACTAGCATGACGTTTATTTGTGATTGCAGATCTCAACCTAAGTTTCTTTAGAATTAGATCACTTGATCAGACAGGTCGAATTACCCTTAATTACAAGCTAAATCTAGTAAAATACAGCTTTCACCCTTATCATTTGGCGCCGTTTTTGGGAAACCTAAACTATGATTGAAAAATAGTGAACACTAGATGAGCCGCTTTGGAAAGGAAAGAGAATAGAATAACCGTATCTCCTCCCCCTTTGACCTTAACAAGAGTCAAATGCCCTGGGATCCAATGCCCCACTAAATCAAGTGGTCACTTTGACCATACCTCAGCTAATGCAGCTGATCAATGAATAAATCTCTGCTCAAATTTCTACTCAGTTGTTTATCGCTTTGAATCGACATATAACATTGCTAACTCTAACAGTTAACACAACTCCACAACCTCTATCTCCTAAAGAGAGATTACCTAGAGACAGTCACAGTGGACCAGAATTTAGGTGACCGTCAATGAGACGTGAGGTCAGCCCAGATGCCTTCCTAGAGAAGAGGCTCAACCTAACCCCCAGGAAGAAATTATTGATTTCGTTGATCGTTCGGCCCATTTAAACCCTGCAACACAATAGGGTTAAACATTTGAGACTAAGCCTTAAGAGAAAACTAGTGATTCAGTTGATCATTGCACTTAACCTATTCAAGCCTCGCATTGTGATAGGGTCAAGTGTACGAGATCCCGAGTTGACAGAAACATGACCCAAGTGGATAGGGAAGAGTAGGAAGAAATATCTTACCAAGTTCAGCAGTAGAACAAACATCTTTAGGAGATCTCAAGGAGAAATACTGATAGGATCCCCAACTCTAATGGTCCCTAGAGGTTTCGCAAAGAAAGAAGGTCGCTATTTGTCTAGGAAATAATCGACGAGCATATTGTTGTCAACATTAAAGTTTTGATCAGACTCCCAAGGTATGATGGCTTGTTAGACTCAAATGAGCATTTGATGTAATTTTAGCACATGATGTAACTGCATGGCCATACTGAGTACATACTTGCAAAGATACTAATCACCACCTTTTAGGGCATCACACTCGACTGATTCATTAAGCTAGAGCCAACATCAATTTTTTCATATGACCAGTTGTGTGATAAATTCCTTCACTAGTTCGCCAATCGAAGGAAAGCGAAGCTCCCTCACACTTATCTCCATACATTGAAGCAAAATGAAGGGGAGTCCTTAGTAATTTCTTTACCATATTTAACATAGAGGTGTCAAAAATTAACAACTCGAGAATTGAATTTTTGATTGATGTTCTTTTCTTAGGCCTCAAACACAAGAAATACTCCAATGCCTTAATGCAAGAGTGCCTTCGATCGATGGATGAGCTACTCGACCTGACGAAGAGATACATGACTCAAGAAGAGATGAACAGGCTTAAATTTGACAATCTTGTGGTCAACAAGAAGAAGAATAAAGAGAAAGATGACCAACAGTAGAAAGAGGGTTGTCGATCTCCCATCAAATGCTTTCATAATTATACAATGCTAAACCTCCCAAGGAAGGAGATGTTGTTTGCAATCTAGCATGATAACCTCTTAAAAAAACCTAAAAAAATTGACTAAAGCGAAAGCTATGAGGAAATCGAAGAAATATTGACATTTTCATAAGCAAAGGGGCTATGATATAAACGACTATTTCAATTTGCACGATAAGATCAAGAGGCTAATTCTACAAGGCCATGTCAAGAAATATGTAGCTAAAGGCACCCCATCAGAAGTGGACAAGACCAACCAGACTTCCCGTAGAGAAAGGTTGGTTAGTCCAAGAAAAAAAGACAAATGAAGAAATACCCGCCCAAGACACCTGCCCACCCATTTGAGGAGTTGTTAATATGATCGTAGAAGGTCTCACTAGAGGGGATTCAAAGTCCGTTAGGAGACAGACCCAACAGAGGCTGGAATTGACCAAATACTCTGATAGAAATAATGTTCCAGCTCTCCACCAGCACAGAACCTATCTTCTTCACTAGGCGTTAATCATAAAACCAACTACCCCACGATAGTATCTGTTGAAATTGCCAATTTCAAAGTGAGGAAGATCCTGATCAACAATGACAGTTCCACCAACATTATATTCTTGTCAACCCTAAAAAGGATTAATCTAGGGCAGCTAAAATTTGAGCCCATTCGCACACACTTTGTTGGTTTTGGGGGGTTGAAAATCATCCCTAAGGATTCCATCAACCTAACCAAATCATTTGGGGAAGAGCCCTGCAAGAGAACCCTTATGATCAACTATCTGGTCGTCAACACCCCATTACCTATAATGTCATCATTGGGCGACCAACTTTGAACAATTTTTGAGCCATTGTCTTAACTTACCACATAAAGATCAAATTTTCAATCCCAGCGGACACAGGCGAGCTCTTGTGCAACATCAAGGAGACATGGCAGTGTTATAATATCTCAATCGAGTCGAGAAGTAGAAAACTCGACCAAAATTGAAGACCTCAGAGGACATTCCTATGGCGAAACTTGAGGAGGGACAATCAAGTAAAAAGAGAAAGTTGGAAAATATCAGGGTTAAGCCCATCGGGGAGTTCAAAATAGTCAAGCTAGAGCCTGGAAACCCCGACAAGACCACCAGGATCAGAACTTACATGGACCACCACATGGAGTGTCTCATGGTCGATTTCCTAGGTAAGAACATTGACATATTCGCTTGGATGGCATCTGACCTCTAGGGAATTGACTCCAGTGTCATTGCCCACCGCCTCAACGAGGACCCCTCATACAAACCAGTCAAGCAAAAAATGAGAACTTTTAATGCAGAGAGATGTAAAATCATCGAGGAGGAGGTCAACAACTCTTAAATGCAAGATATATTGTAGAAATCCAATACCCTTCTTAGCTTTGTAATGCTATACTTATCCATAAGAATAAAGGAAAGTGACATATGTGTAACGATTTCACTTAATTAAATAAAGCTTGTCCTAAAGATCCTTACCTCCTGCCTCATATAGATTAACTAATGGATTCTAATGCTAGTTGTGAATTATTAAGTATGATGAATGCTTTCTAGGGTTATTACCAAATATTCATGGCACATGAGGACAAAGATAAGACCTCTTTTGTAGTCTCCAGTAGGGTTTATTATTTTTTGGCCATGCCTTTTAGGCTTAAGAACGTAGGGAAAACTTACTAAAGATTGGTCAACTTTATGTTCAAAAATGATATCAGCAAGTCTATGGAGGTTTATGTTGATAACATGATCATCAAAAGAGAACAAGCTAAGGATCTACTCGACCTCAACCACACATTTTCTATACTATGAGCATTCAGCATGAAGTTAAACCCTAACAAATGTATCTTCAGGGTTCAAGAAGGCAAGTTCTTAAGTTACATGGTCAGTTAAAAGGGCATCAAAGCAATTCCATAAAAAGTCCAGGTGGTGTTGGACATTACACCACCTCAAACAGTCAGTGACGTACAGTGTCTGGTCGGGAGGATTATAGCTCTTGGTAGGTTCATTGCTCATTTGGCCAACAACAGCTTATCTTTCTTCAAGATACTCAAAAATGCAAAAAAATTGGGCTTTCAATAGACTGAATAGTGTGATCAAACTCTAGTCAAACTGAAGCAATATTTGTCCTCGCTTTCCATGCTCACAAAATTGGAACTAGGAGAAGTCCTGCACCTCTACTTAGCTATTTACAGGCCTCGATTAGTTTAGTTCCAATATCAACCAAAGAAAAAAATCATCGACCAATCTATTACTGTAGCAAGGTGTTACAAGGGCCAAAACACAACTACCTAGAGATTGAGAAGTTTGCTCTCACTTTAGTCACCATAGCTTGAAAACTGCAGCCATACTTTCAGTCCCATGCTATCACAATGTTGACGAACCAACCGTTGAATAAGGTGTTTTGAAAGCCAGACACATCTAGAAGATTGACCAAATGCGCCATCGAGTTAAGAGAATTTGACATCACTTTTCAACCCCAAACAACCATAAAAGCACAAGTTTTGGTTGATTTCATTACCAAATGGGTCGACCTCCTTAACCAGAATGGTGATACCCCTCTCATTTGAACATTACATGTCAGCAGGTTAGCGACCACTTCAGGAATAAGGATAGGTGTTATATTACATTCCCCATTGGTGGAGGAGTATAACTTTGCAATCAAGCTTGACTATCCAATCACCAACAATGAGGCTAAATACGAAGCCCTCTTCATGGGAATGAAAATGGCAACAAATCGTGGAGTCAAGCACCTAGCAACAATTACAGATTCTTAACTGGTCGAAAAATAGGTTAAGAGAAACTTTGAGGCTAAGAACTTAACCATAAGTCAATACTTGGCTAAGGTCAAAAGACTGCACCAATTATTCAAAAATTTCACTCTCAGCCAAGTACCCTAATCTAAGAATGAGTGGTAGATGCCATGTCTAAATTTTCCAGCTTGACTAAAGGAACAAGAGATAGAGCGATAACATTTCTAATCATAAGCAAACCATCTATAGGCGTTCTAGAATAGAATTTTGTGGGGAATGTCAAAGAAGCAATTCTTTCTTAGCATGATGCAATAAAGCTTTACTTGAGCTAGGGTACAATTCTTGAGGATGAGAATAAGGCATGCAAGCTCAAAGGTTAAGCAACTAAGTTAGCTCTTGATGCGCACAACCAACTTTACAAAAGGTCAATCTATAGACCACCCTTAAGGTACTTGATCCAAACCAAGCTTATGAGGTCCTACAAGACATCCCCGTGGGTATTTATGGGAATCATTTTTTAGGAAGATCTTTTGCACATAAGGTTATCAGATATGGGTACTTTTGGCCCATGCTATTGAAAAATGTCATCAACTTCACTCAAAAATGTCATCTTACCAAGTCCATTCGAATACACCACATCAGCCCACTACATTTAAGATAAATGTTTAGGTCTCTTCACTATTTGACCGATGGGGGACTAACATAGTGGGCTTCATGCCAAAGACGATAGGTCAGAGAAAATTCATTATTGTTGCGGTCAAGTATTTCACCAAATAGGTTAAGGTGAAAAAAGTCCCAAAGATAACTGATGCAACCATCAAGAACTTTATTTGGAAAAACATTATCTACTGCTTTGGTCTCCCTAAGGTTCTCATTTTAGATAATAAAACATAATTTTAGAGCAAAAGCACAAAAAATTGGTGCAAAGCTCTAGGGATCCACCAACACTTCACTTCAGTCGGGAACCTGCAGGCAAATGGCTAGACAAAAGTAATAAACATGATAGTTCTCGACCATCTCAAAGCCTAACTTGAAAGGACTGGGTTGAGTTGGGCAGATGACCTCCCTGGAGTATTATAAGCATATAGAACCACCCCTTGTATAGCCAGAGGTCATGGCCCTTATAGCTTGGTCTGTGGTTTCGAAATGGTTATCCCTTGTGAATTGATACAACACACGGCTTGGGTGATCCATTTTAATCCAATCATGAATACGTTTGAAAGAAAACTTAACCTGGAGACCATCAACAAACTACAACAAGAAGTTTATAACACTATGCAGCGGTACATATAAAAAATGGTGAAGAACTACAACAAAGGGATCCAACCATGTAGTTTCAAGGTCGGGGACCTTATTATCAAGAAAGTAGAAGTGTTCAAAAATGTTGGCAAGCTCGACCCAAAATGGGAATGCCCCTATACCATCATCAAAGCATTAAAGCACAACATATATCAACTAGCAAACATTAACAACGATGAGCTCTTGCGACCATGGAATGCCATAAAATTGAAGAAATTTTATATATGAAAAGTTTTGTAACAACCATTACATTATCTAATATAAACGGAGTTTCTAGCAATTCTACCATTATTCACTTGTAACACTACAATAACCCCCATTTCCCCTCAATAATTCAGAAACATCAACAAAATATTTATAGTCGAGTATCGAACCTAGCAGTAGCTTCAAACTGCTAGATTAAGGCTTTTCAGCCTAAAGTTTACAGTTGACCCTATAGTCAACCCTAGCAATAGCTTCAAACTGCCAAACCAAAACTTTTCAGCCCACACTCATATAGTCGACCCAAGTAGTGACTTCAAATTGCTAAATTAAGGCTTTTTAGCCCAAAGTTTATAGTCGACCCTAGCAGTGGCTTCAAGCTGCTAAACCAAGGCTTTTCAACCCACACTCATATAGTTGTAGTCGCCTCAAGTAGCAGCTTCAAATTGTCAAATCAAGGCTTTTCAACCTAAAGTTTACAGTCGACATCATAGTCGACCAAAACAACATCGTCAAGTCGCAGAATTGAGGTTTTTCACCATGACATTCACAGTTAACCTCAAGTTGACTAAAATATTTAAATGATTAAAGCTAATGGACTAAGTAAAGGACTCAAACCCATAGTCAAGGAAAACATCATCACAACGTGATTAACCTTCCTAAATCGATCACACACAAAAGCAGCAAAATAAAATTTTTACTTCTTATTACTATGATAATTTATGATCCTTGTTTGTCACTAGCAAGCTAAAATTTGACCCCATAGTCGAAGATAATTTGGTGACAAACATTAAATGAATAAAATTATTTTGACGAAAACACTCAATGATAATAGCCTAAATCAACCCTAATGTTGATCAATTTCATTATGTTTGTATTCGTCGATTCAAATCAACCAAGATCTTTGTTATTGCAATTATGTAATCGATAATTAAGTTATTTATCAATGATCCACATTTGACAAGAGCAAAAGTGCTAAAATAAAGTCACTGCAAAAAAAAAACTAATTAGATATCAATAAGCGTGAATTAATAGTGCATAAAAATTAAAAATTCAATTACAAGAAGGGGGATTACATTTGATTATAAGAAAAAGGGGATTACAAAATGATGCCTTACAGGGTGGCCAGACTCTTGCAATATAAACCTCAGCGGTTGCTCAACCTTACACCCTTGGTCTGAACCCCCCGAGCACCCTCTTTTATAGCTTGATTGAGCTCATCGCTTGAGAGGATAGAAACCACTAATGGACGGTCTGCCTCCTGCTTGGGCTAAGCAATGATGAGTGAGAAAGTAGTTAGCGCTAATAGGGATGGTCCCACTTTGTCGATTAGAAAGTCACTTTAGCGGGATAGCAAATATTAAGCGGCATTAACCATGGAGCCCTATATCTCGAAGGCAAAGTCATTCATGAAGTCAAACGCCTTTGCCACCATGGCCAACTTCTTTGCCACCTCGGCCTCCGTTAAGGGCTTGACTAGGGCATCTTCTGCAGCCCCCTTTTCAACAACCACTTCCACGAGCTTGGGATATGCCTACAACTTTTCATTTAAGATAAAGCTAATGCAATCTATATCCTCTAGTCGAAAAGCATAGCCTAAATACTCCAGCTACTTCACGACCTTATCGATCGTGTTCTTAACATCATCTAAGGAGATGACAATGCTCACATCCTAAAATGCTAAGAACAGCATAAACTGTTGCACTGTCTCTTATCACATGAGCAAAAGTTTTCTATAAAACTCTACACGAGCATCTTGAATAGCAACATTATACCCCACAGTTCAACTAGAGTCATAGCCATGCTGCACGTCTAATGGAGCTTTGTACAGCAGCTCGTCCACCTTATTTTTCTCTTTAATCATGACCACCTACTAACTATCCTTTATTAAAAGTTGATTGCAAAGGTCCTTGACCTCCTTTGTCAGCTGCTCGTTCCTAACTTGGGTGGACCCGAGCTGCGCCTTCAATATTTCCATATCCCCCAGTCAACTAGAGCTAGCTCTAACCTCTCATAGAAATGGCAGCCCAATTAGCTCACTTGAAAGAGGAACACTTTATATGAGTAAACTATGCTTACCTAGCAAGTAACATTTGATGAAAAATATGAATCGACCATATATTTACCATATTAGTATGGCATGCCAAAGCTTTTGAGTGCAGCACCTTGGCTCAAATCCATAAACTTCCTCTAGTTAGACGCAAAGAGCCTGGACATCATCACTTTAAGCGAAGCGGCCCTGGCCAACCTCATCGACACCATCAAATACAAGTTGTGCACAGCTATGGCGGGTTCCATCTCAAATCAAGAAGATGGTAGTTTTGGTAGTTGGAACAGCACATCATCCCCACACCACCTGAATAGATTGTAACTTGTAAGCTAGCTCAATGCCATGGTTTTTCCTTTACCTTTGTCGATTGCTGCTCTTTTCTGAGCAGGCTACCCTTGCTCAATCATTTGCCTCTTACCCCTGCTCGATCATTTGTCTATTATCACCACAGGTTGAGTTGATGATGTACTTAGAGATGGGGGCGCATGTTGAGGGGGATAGGGCTATAGCCAAGGCAGCCTCTCATCGAGCCACTGTAGCCTGGCAGCACTCCTTATTTCTTTGTGCTCAGGCCAATGCTTTCTACCATGCACGGTTTATGGTTTCCTCACAATCTACCAAAGCAGAAGGCAATAGAAAAAGTAAATAATTAAAGTCGAGCACAAAGATGCATGCAAATAAATAAACTAGCAAAATCAACAGAGATTTCTACCTAGTCGATCACCCGCTAGTAAGTCCAGCTCGGTTAACAACAAGCCAGCAAACACCAAACTCCTCTCCTTAATAAATACTGAGGCCTCCAGTTGGCCAAACTCAACTAGATCTCAAACGAAGGTATTAGGCCAACTTGGGGTCAAATTACCTAGCATTTTGATGTGACCTACCTACTACTCCTTTAGAATATTATACCCTATAGGCACTCGAACATACAAAAAGTATTTTTTCACTTTTGGCAATAGTAGAAAAATGGTGTAAATAAAACCTTTCGATGAGGCTTGGCTGTGAGGTAATAAAATCCTAATTTGTCAGTACTACTCAACTTTTGGGATATTAGAAGGTGAAAGAGGTTGGAGGAATTTGCAAAGGAAGCTGGCTAGTTGAATAAGTGCATGAGGACTGCAAAACTATATATGGCCGAGAAATAGTTTGGTAACAACTAAGTTATGCAGACCTCTTAACCTCTAAGTAGGTTGACTATGGCCAATGCGAAAAGGAACCTAAGGCCATACCTAAAAGCTTTCTCAAACACAGTGATGCACCCTTTTAAAGGTCGATGCATCTTATCATGAGGACCGTGGACTATTAATTCATACTCAGCAAGAACATGACAGAGCACCCTAATGTGCACAAGGTCGACGGGACTAATTTTTGATGTGATTTCACTATAATGATGATTAGGTATAAAAAGTTAACCATGCCACACTAGCACTTCACTTGGGCCAGCGTCTCCTCCAGAAGTAGTGCACTCGTCGCTTAAACTACTGGAGGTCTAGCTATCGCTAAAAAAACTACCCTACCCTCGAACACTACCACCATCCCCTCAGAGTGGAGTTCCATATGACCTAGTAGCCTCACTATTACTGTCGAATGCACTTGACATACTTAAAGAAATGCTAAGCTCGAAAAAAGTGAAGAGAAAAACTTACAAAATTTTGATGAACTCTAGGGCACTCAAATAAGAGATGGAAAGCACTATAAATATGCTACTTGATCAAATATAAAGCAGTGAAAGTGAAAAATGAGCATTTCAACTGAACCTATTTATAAGCACTTGCACACGGGAACCCAACTAGTAGTACTATTGGCATAGCAGTCGTTTGGTGCTTCAAATAGCTTAATATAATAGGCACATTAAATGTGCTAAACCCTGGTTGAATGTGCAAAACCCTTGTCAATCAGATCACACTTACCCATGATTTTTTCTCATCGATTTTCTCAATAAGCATTTGAAAGTGGGAGGACTCATGATATGGAATGACTCGACGAGCTCAGCCTAATGGCATCAACCCAGAAATTAAACTTGAAGCATTGAATCGAGCCTATTTTATCTTGAAGGCCTAATCATGTCGTCGATTTGATCGACCCCTCGCTGTGCAACGTCTGCCTCGCCCTAGTCAGGGTACTGTGGGCGAAGGTCGAACTCGTTAGTCGATGGTACTGGAACTGTCCTGTAGGGCGATTGGAGCTCACTCTATGGTCAACTCTATTATTTACCAAGAAGACTAGCTCACCACAGGATCTCTTCACTACTGCATTTAATGCTCTGGCAAACAACATGCCTCCGCATTAATGGCGCATGCCACCCTAATGCCCCCTTTACTGCCATCCCTGATAGGAGGCACACCACCAACTTACTATTTTACCCCTAAAAGCTGGAGGTGAAGACACCTAAAATAGTAAAGAAATAGGAGTTGACCCAAAGCTCCCCATGCAAGGACAAAAGCCCTTCATACATGTTAAGGGCATCTTGAACTTATTACACACTTGGAAAAGGCTATAAATACCCCATTGCCAACCTCTTCCAAGGTATGCCATTCTTCATTAAAGTCCTCACCCTGTTGCTCATTTTATCTAGTCATCTCTATAACTGACTTGAACATTGGAGTGTCTCAGCTAGCTTGACGTTTGCTCGTTATTGCAAATCTCAGCCCAAGTTCCTTTGGAGTTGGATCACTCAATCATACAAGTTGAATTACCTTAAATACCAACCCAATCCAATAAAATATAGCTTTCACCCTCATCATAAATATTATTTAATTTGAATCATTTACTTTTACAAAAAAATCAAGTTGGTATAATAAAGGTATAATTATTTTTTTATATGTAAACACTATTAATATTTGCACAAAGTGCATATGTCTCACCCTATATCTAAAGGAGTTTTTTTTGCATGATTTTAAAAAATAAAAGGTGGTCTATTATATATATATATATATATTTATAAGTGAATTTGTTGTTTATTTTGATTATCACAGGGAAGTAAATAGCTAGTAATCTATGGTTATATTTTGCAAACTTGATTATGTTCTCATATTCAAACGGGGTGTATGCTTTAATTATAAGGTTACGATAATTTAATATAAACAATAAATGAAGACATAATTTCAGTATTGATAAATTTAATTGAAGAATTTTTTAATAAATCACATAGTTTAATTATATTTCTATATTGCATTTAGTCAGAAAATGAATAATAATTTATAATATGAGTCTCGGTATTATTTTAGAGATTTAATTGGATGGGGTACTAAAATATATAAATATATATTATATTTAAAAAAATAGGAGATATTAAACAAAATTAGATGTTAAACAAAAGGGTTAAACAAACTAGAAAGGATATTTAAGGTATTTGATGTGAAAAGGGCCAATTGTTTAAATTTTACTTTGCTTTGTTTATCAAAACAAATGGACACTTAGTGCAATGTAAAGTGATTACATAATAATAGATAGAACAAATAAATTAAGACTACAGAAAATCCTAAAAAAGCATACCTATCCCTATTTTCTCATTCTACCTTTCACATCATTCATTAATTTCTCATTCTATTACTTCACTTCACTCATTCACACACACACACACACACATAAATGTTATAATTTTACAAGTTATATTTTTTTTTATTTTTTTCCATTTAGTTATAAATTTAACCAAAAAATTAAATATAGTGTCCTTCAAATAATCTAAAACATTCAATAATATATTGATTAAAATAATTAACTAATCATTCAAAAATATTACAAAATTAGCTACAATTTAAAAATATTATTTTATTTATTCTTTCATTTCCAAGTAAAATATATTATTTAAGAATAACTGATTTTATGATTAAATGTATTATTTATTAATTACAAAGTAAATATATGAAGTATATTACACATTTAGGTTATATATTAATAGTTAATATATAATTTTATTATTTTATTTATTTATTATTTATATATTTAGTTGTTTATTTACTAATTTTTTTACTAATTATTACATATTCATATCAAATTTTTAATTTAATTGAAACGTCTCTGCCCAAAGGTGGGAGCTCCTAGTTAGGGCGCTAGAAATCCTACAATCATTCTATTAGAGAGTATATAAAAAATGACATCATAAAGAAAGGAAAAGTTCTAAATTTCATATTGATTACTAGTGGTCAAACCTATATAGTAATATCACATACAAAACGATGCCTTCTAGACATACTATATCACAAAAAGAGTTTTAGTGCTTCAACACTATTTAGCTACAACAGCCAAAACTATATGCAACATGTACAAGTATACCTAACCCCATGAGGCTTGCATCGTCTTATCTAGGAGGAGAACAAAATGAACAAAGACAAACTGTAAGTCCAAATGACTTAGTGAGCTATAAACAACACAGATTATATAGTTATACAGAGTAACCACCAATTGAATCAGTAACTTAATATAGAACAACGGGTTACAAGTAGTGACAACTAGACTCATTTTGGTGAACATATTACATAAGATTTCAAAGTAGTGTAGTCACAACTACTAGAATCAATGGGAAATATAATAGCAGCAACAAGAAAATTGAATAGCGAATATAGGCAAGAGACACAAAATGAGATTAAATCACATTAAAAATGAAATCCATAACACTTTTATAATACAT
>JACGDI010005428.1:201169-222107 GCA_014898725.1 Jacaranda copaia | reverse complement strand
AATCCAACACTATGCTGGTTTCCGGAGAGGCATGGCACTACAACAAATATTTCAAAATCATTTTCAACTTCCCTATTTCAAATAAAGCAACAACAAATAAAATCAACAAGAAGTGCTCAGTGAGAAGTGGTGATGTGGAGTACTATTTTCACAAGCAGTTATTTACTCAAAACTTGTGCACGTATGTAAAATTCAATAATTTAGGATAGGAATGAATCTCATGTAAGCATAGGTCAATAACCACTGAGGAAAAGACAAGAGGCAAAATCAAGACTATCATAATAGCTAAGAGTCAATAAGTAATATAGAATGATGCCAGCAACGATCGGTATCAACACCAACAAAATCATGTAATAATGATACACTCACAACTACCTATGTTCTTTTCCCAACAATAAAAGCTATTATAAGCACACCTAACAATTCTGGTCAGACATCGCCTTCTTGACTTCCTTCAATATCCGCATCCCCATTACCTAATTTTATTAAATAGGGTATTAGAGCCTGATTCCAACATTATCACACTACTCGTTAAGTTGTCATATTTTGCTATTCCAAAAAAAAAAGTCTACATAGGTCCTATTCATGTGGTTGACTTCCAAGGATTGGTTACTCTCAACTTTATACATATAACGTCATCATAGCTTTTAGCACTAATATGATAAATTACTTAACTCACATGATCCAATTCTAGAGTTGGCATATCACTTCTAACCTCCCTCAATAACATCTATTGAACCTATTTTATTTTATTTAAGTTTGTTCCAAATAGAACTCGGCTAGAGCCTACAATCGGAGGTTTAATCATACAAAAATTATATTCATTCTATTCAAGTCAACACTCAATTATTAGGCTCAAGTCAACTCAATCCAATTCAAATCAATTCAAAATAAATTTAATCTAATAGAATTGAAATTTGTCCAATTGAACCAAATCTAGTTCGATTCAAGGTTCAATTTCACCCTAGACATGTTCAAGACAAAGAGTTGAAGATTCTACCCATTGACCACCATTGACCACCGCATAGCTCGTCTACCGCCACCTGGAGCTACACCTCGCCACACCGGACCAAACTCCCAAGTTAATTTTTGCTTTTGTCGCCTCCCAGCCGGTCAATTTGCTCCAAAATTGCCTCTTTACTACCATCCATCGCTGCCTCTTTGTCTTCAAAATTCTCCTTCCTCCGACCTCCAATCTTCAAACCGAAGGTACTAGAATGTTCCCCGCGACAAGTTCTACATGACTAACCCAAGACTTCGAAGCTTCAACCCGTAAATCGACAAACCCATTTCCACCATCCACCTTCTTCACCAGTCATCGGGTTTTCATTTTCTCTTGGTTATTTTTGGAGAAATTTAGTATGGTCGTGATCTTGGTGAGGTAAGGAATAAGATTGTTGGTTTAGATTTCAATTTTGAGCTGAAATGAAGTAAAATCAAGTGTGGGAGGGTGAGGGTATAAAGGTGAGAATTTGATAAAGTTTTGTCCTTAATTATAAATAGACCAAGCTTTACCTTAATTGCACTGACCACCCTAAACTTTCCACCATCTACATTTCATCCCCAAACTTTTTAGCCGCCTTACACTTAAGCCCACACCTCTCATTTCACCCCCCAAACTTCTATTTATTATATTTTAACCCCCAAAACTTTTAAACTTTTGACAGTTAAGTCCAACTATCTTAAATTTTCAGTCTCCCTAGTTTCCATAATTTTATTAACCTCCCCACTTAAATTTTATTTATTTAAAGCCTAATTTTTAATATCATATTATTCCATTTTTCTAATTATTATCCAAAAAAATATTCGGGGTGTTACATTAATATTATTTATATTAATTATTACATATTTTTATTTAATTATATATTTCAAATAGTAAATATATCAATACTTACACCCTATTAAAATATTATCAAAATTATTTCAAATTTTACTTAATTTATTACTATAAATATAACTAATTGCAGAAATTTTAAAAAATATATTTAATTAATGATGCATAATAAGACGCTTATCAATTAATAAAGTTTTATAATTAAATAATTTTTTATTTCATATTTTTCATTCATTTCATCAAATTATTATGTCATAATATTTTCATAATTATAATTAAATTTTAAATTAAATTAATTAAGCATCACTTCACCATAATCACATATCAATCATTACAATTCTATACATACATACATCAATCACATATATATACACATATTTAAGAAATTTAAAATTATAATTTCACCCTACACCCAACAAAAAAGTAACTGATTTAATATTTACAATAATTTGTCTCCTACAAAATAATTCTAAACATACAATTTCATTTTCCATGTTTTCCAAAAAAAAAAAAAAAAAACAAACAGTAGGACCATTATCCAATTTTATCTTCCAAAACACCTCTATCCCAAAATATTTTTCGAAAAATGCCCAAAACATAACCAAATAGAGCCTTGGCTATACTTGGTGCTCTTTTGGGAATGTTTTGGCCATGGTTTAAAAAATTAGATTGAACTTGTCGGTCTAACCGTCGAACTGATTCAACGAAAAAAAAAAATCTTATTTTGTTAAAATCATTTAGACCACTAGTTGGACCATTCAAACCAGTGAACAGCTCTCGGTTCAATTAATTGGAGCAATTTTTTTCATTTAATTTTTAATAAAATTTAATATATATTTTTTAATTTTTTTTATCTAAATGAAAAGTTTTAAGGCTAAGATACACCTCCATAAGTTATCTAAAAGTTAAAAAAAAATTATACACAAGAAAGAGCCTTGCTTTAGAGTTGAGATATTTAAATTGTGGTGATTGTTTATAATATAAATTGTGAAATTTGGATTGTGAAGTTAGACAATATCACTTAAGCTTTTTATTTTTTATATTTTGACATTTTATTAATTTTTAAGTAATATATAATATAAATATCTATTACACAATTATGACGTCACAGTTCAATGGCGGTTCAATTACGGTCCAACCAATGATTGAACTAGTGAATTGTGAATCGATAAATTTTTCGATCCAATGAACGGTCCTATTTTTTGAACATTGGTTTTGACATTGTGCATCTTTTACTTTTGAAAACTGAAGGAAAAAAACTACTATTTTTTTTCACATAGTCATATATTATTACTATATTATACTAGTTATTTTGGCACACCCGATGCGTGTGCAAAATTTTATAGGCATTCAATACTCTTTTACATGTTACTAAAATTTTCAATATTATTTATTTGAATGTCAATGATAAATAGAAGAAAAAAAAACTAAGAAGGAAAAATAAAAAACTTCAAAAATTGGAAGAGAAAAAAGATTATTCCAAAACATACTAAAAAAAAAGGACACGTACTTTAATTACAGTATGGATAAGTGTGGATGCGCATGTGATTTTTCTAATCACATGTGAGGGCGACATCGTTTCATTAAGTTGTGCCTTATGCTCTGACTGCTGTTCATTATTTTGTCTTTTGGCATTTTATTGTGGGTTCCTTCAGGCTTAAAGAGTGTAAGAAGAAAATATGTATTTTTTGAAATTTTTTTAAATTAAAAGAAACATACTTAGACAACATTTGAAAAGCGTATCCCTTCACCTTAAAACGCGTATCCCAACCTGAAAAGCGTATCAGCCATTGCACGCCCTACACTACCCATTCTCCATCCATCTCCACATTCACTTTATTGTCATCGATATGAAACCTTAGTCAATGCTCCTCCCCACCCTATCCCAGCCCAGCCGCGGCGGCCACCACTAAAACCATCATTGAGATAGGTTGTCCGAACAAAGAACATGAAGAAATCCAACTAACTACTCCAAAGAAGATGTAGAAATGCAAACCGACAGCTCGAAGATGATGCTAGAAATCCAACCGGCTACTCAAAGTTGATTAGGAATATTCATTGGATCAAATTTATCCAATGAACCCAATGATTCTAACTAAATCAATTTAATTAGTTCTTATTGCATTAAATTATTGTATTCAATAGGATATAATTCAATCAGATCCAATTATAATTGCTATAGTTCTCGAATTTCATATTTACATATCTAATTCAATTTAACTCAATCCAACGTCTCAATTAAAAATTAAAAATAATAATAATAATTTATATTTTTTATGCCAAAGATGGATTTTGATATTATATATTTACAAATAGAATGCATCGAAGGTGACACGATCTCAAATAGATGAATTTTATTTTAATGTCCTTATATATATATATATATATATATATATGTGCGCGCAAACTAAATACATCAAAGGTGCTGATTCTGATGCCAATATTCACATACACAGTCCCAAATCAAGTTCAGGCTAGAGAATCTTTAATTTCTGTTGGTGTTTTTTTTTTCTTCTTAATTTTCTATAAGAAAAAGAATTGGAAAAAATCAAAGAAACATAGACAAGTTATATGAATTCTGATTGTTTGCCATTTTTGTTCTAATTGATTTAGTTGCAGTTTAGGAATCTAATTTTACAGAACTCGATCCAATTCAAATTAATTAAATTTAATTCGGTTGAACTCACTTGTTCTTCAAATTCAAACCAACTTGATGCCACATTTTCACACCAATAAAAAAATTCTTAAAGTTAAATCATAATTCATCGGTTGATTGCATTATTTACCATTTCTTTTTGTTAATACGGGAAATTTAACAAGAATTCACTGTACAAATCAAACTAACGATTTCTTCACCAAAATAAGATCACCGGTTCTCTGGCCATTTGATGAGGCGAATCCTTCTAACTAGTTTGTGGAAGCTCACTCAAGCTACTAGAGGAGGAGAGCGAGTGCATATTAGGTCGTTTTTTATTTATTTATTTTTTTGAATCTTCTGATCTAATTTTAATGTCTTTCTATTGTTATTGTTTTACCTATTTTTGACCGGGTTTTTCTAAGTCTTGCGTTTTTTGGGTTTTGTCCTATGATAACTCTATCTTGAAATTTGCTTGTGTCCACCCTCAGAAGACTTTGACTCACATAACCAATGGTGACCCCATCCAAAGAGAAGCTTATTGTATTGTGTCGTCTTCCATAAGCAATACTCTATTTGCAAGTCTTGATAATTGCATCTTCCCATAAAAGAAACCCTTTAATATTATGTTGTCATGGATACGAATTAACACCATCCTGGTGGTCTGAAAGGAATGAGTAACGTTTTGATTGATTCAGACACTGCAGGCTGGTTTTAATAGTAATAGCAATAGTCTGATTGGCTCCGACCTGAATGGAAATGTTGATAGTTGTGAGGAAAATTATTCTTCCTCTGTTAATGTTATGCTGGGAAATCCCACCTCCAATGATGGGCAGAGCAAAATCTTTAGTGATGTTTGTGAGGGCGCTAAAAAAGTTGGCGTAAAGACTCCTCAATTTGACAATTTTGGTGAAGATGTGAATGTGATGATGGAGCTCCAATACAAGAATTACCTTCCACTAAATTTGTAAAAGAAAACACTCAAAACTCTCGTTCTCTATTTCCAAATAAGAATTGGAGGAGGAGTTCCCCAGATTTGGTAAAATCAAGGATTTTAGATTCCTTAGGGACCGAAAACACTGCATATGTTGTTGATTATGTGTTGTATTGGCAGATGCTGCTCAGGCAGTGAAAATTTTGAATGGGAAATGAATTGGTGGTGCGGAACTGGGGTGGATTATCTTAGATCACAACCTTCGAAAAGAGTGAGTAATTAATTTTTCCCAAAATAGATTCAGTAATTCTCTACGATACTTCATATCTCAATATCATCCCGACCATTTGTCTCTAATTCTATATTTGCGCGACTGATGGTTGAAATCTCCTAACTTTATCTCAAGAAGGATGCTGGATTATGATAACCATTTTTTTTTTCTTGCTTAATATTATTGCTTCTTGTCACATACTTATTTATCAATATATCTTGCACCCTTATTTCCTTAACAGCTTAGCTAAGTTAGCCTCAATCAAAGTGTTCCTGCATGTAAAACTATTAGAAAGTTATACCACAAAAAAAATGTTGATTTCCGGCTGAATCTTCTTTTGCAAATTTTTGATAGAAGTACCTCGGAGAAATTAGGCAGGATAAATATGCTTTATTTACTTTTTTATTTATTTAAATTATTAAATAATATTATCTAAAATCATTTAAATTATATTAAAATAATTAAAAATATCAAATTATGTATTTAAAATTTTTAAAATTATATTTTAAATTTTAAATTATCAAATTACTTAAAATATATTTCTTATTTTAATATTCTGTAGTACATAATTTAAAATTGTTGTGACCCATAAATGCCAAATAATAAAATTGAAAGTAAAAATAAAGTAATTCAATAAAATTGACAACAAGATTTAATATGGTTCGACGAAGTGCCTAATCGACTTGACAAAAAAAAGAATTTCATTGACTTCAAATTAAAGTAACAAATATAGTTTGAGTACTACAAATTTCACAAGAACACATAATACCCTCATTCTAAATTCCGTTTTGAGAAACAATCTCTAAAGCAGCATAGAATCTATTGTCTAGGGTTTGTCTCATATTGATACTAATCAAACTGGAAGGAATTGGGTTTAAATACCCAAAAAGAATAGTACAAAATAGCCCATGGGCCTTGCGTCGCGCTTGGGTGCACATGACTTGCGTCCCAACACGCGTAACCTAATAGCAACAAAACTCGTCATGCTAGGGCACGCAGAATTCATGCCTGGTGTGGCATTCTAATGCACTGCACACTCAAGCGTACGGTTCTAGTGTGCTGCATGCCCAGGCTCGCGCTACCTTGCTCCTAGGTGCACATCACATCCATCTTTTCCCAGTTCTACCTAGTTCCATGCCTAGACGCTACTGCCTCACACCACAACATGTGGCGTTTTGCCAACACATGCTAGGGGTGATCTAACATCCCATTTAGTCCACTCGATTCCATTTTGCACTATTTCTTCCATTTCTCCTCATTTGTAGCTCAAATTTCAAGGTAAATTCAACAATTCTCCACTTTGACTTTTCATCTTCTTTGTCCCTATTCCCAAAAAGGTCATTATCTGAGCCTACAAATATTAATCAAATCTAAGTAATGCTCAAATTTGATTCCTAAAATAGTCTTAGTCAACATGTTTATCGAATTATCCTTAGTCCCAACTTTGTCAATCAAAATAACACCTTGAGATATCATATCCCAAACAAAGTGATACGCCACATCAATGTGCTTTATTCTTTCATGAAAAGCTTGATTCTTTGACAAATGTATAGCACTCTGACTACCACAAAATATTGAGTAATATCAGAATTCATACCCATATCCTCAATCAACCCCTTTAGCCAAATATCTTCCTTCACGCCTTCAACCAAAGCTATGTACTCAACTTTTGTTGTGAACAATGCAATTGATAACTGCAAAGTCGCCTTTCCGCTAATCATGCAACTCAAAACACAAAACACTCATCCTATTATGGACCTTCTATCATCCAAATCTCTAGCATAATCTGTATCCACATAGCCAATAATTCTCGTAGTAGAATTCAATTGACTATATTTCAAACATTTATCTGTAGAACCTATCAAATACCTTATGTTCCATTTCACTACCTACTAATGAGTCTTTCCTAGCTTATGCATGTACTTGCTCATAACACTGATTGCATATGAAACATCTAGCCTAGTACACACCATGGTGTACATCAAGTTACCTATTACACTAGCACATGGCACATTTGACATGTGCTCTACCTCCTCCTTAGTACTCAGAGCCTCAAATAAGCTGCAAGTGGTGTATTAACTGGCTTGGACTTATTCATTACAAAACACTCCAATACTTTGTCAATATAATTTTGATGAGACAAGTACAACAATCCCGAGTGTTTGTCCCAAATGATCTCCATGCCCAAAATCTTTTTCGCACTGCCTAAATCCTTTATATCAAATTTATCACTCAACTGAGCCTTTAAAATATCGATCTCAGATATGTTTTTAGAGGCAAGCAACATATCATCAACATACAAAAACAAATTTACGAGAAAGCTATCATTGTATTTTTTTTTATGATATACACAACAATTGGATATACTTTTAGTATATCCTATCTTGGTAATAAAGCATCAAATCTCTTACACCACTGCTTGGGAGACTACTTTAAGCCATATAAAGACCTCTTCAAAAGAAATACTTGAGTTTCTTTCTCGTAAATAGTGAATCCCTCTATTGACTCATGTAAATTTATTCCTCCAACTTACCATGTAGAAACACTATTTTCTCATCCATCTGCTTCAGCTCCATATCAAACAGAGCTATCATGGCGAGTAACATACGAATGAAAGTATGTTTTACAATTGAAGAGAACACCTTATGAAAGTCAACTCCCTCTCTTTGAGTAAAATTCTTAGCAACCAATCATGCCTTGTATCTAGCATCCTCAATCCCAAGAATCCCTTCATTTCTCTTTTAGATCCATTTACGCTCTACAATCTTTTTCCCTTTAGGTACATCAATCAATTCTCATGTGCTATTCTTATGTAGAAACTCCATCGCTTCACTTATAGCTACTACCCATTTATCAAAATCTAAGCGAGAAATGGCCTCTTTATATGTGACTGGATCATCACCCACAAACTCCTCAGCCAAACTCAAAGTATAAGCAACTAGATTTAAATATGCAAACCACTGTGGTGGTTTGATCTGCCTCTTCTCTCTATCATGAACCAAACTATAGTTTTGTAGTAAATCATTTTCCTATTGCTAATTAGGTGATAATAAGCTCTCACCAACTTCATCTACCACCTTCTGTTTCCCCTTTGAAACTTGTGGAGTGTCAATTTCAAATTCCACCTTCTCCTTGATGCCCTATAGACTACTTTCACCCTAATTCACATTCTTCATCATAGCAAACTCATCAAATGTCACATCTTTGCTCATAATCACCTTAGAGCCTTTGTCATCGTTATACCACAAATGATAACCTTTAACTCCATCTGCATAGCCTAAGAATATGCACTTTTTAGCTCTCAGCTCAAGCTTCCCATTGCAAACATGAGCATAGGTTGGATACCCAAATACTTTTAGATTTGAGTAATCAGTAGGAGACACAAACCAAATAATAAAATTGAAAGTAAAAATAAAGTAATTCAATAAAATTGACAACAAGATTTAACGCGGTTCAATGATGTGCCTAATACACTCGACAAAAAAAAATTTTATTAATTCCAAATCAAAGTAACAAATACAATTTGAGTCCCGCAAATCTCATAAGAACACCTACCAACCTCGTTCTAAACTCTATTCCGAGAAACAATCTCTAAAGCAGTATCGAATCCATTGTCTAGGATTTGTCTCACATTGATACTAGTCAAACTAAAAGAAACCAGATTTAAATACCCAAAAGGAATAGTACAAAATGGCCCATGGGCCTTGCGTCGCACTTGGGCAAGCATGACTTGCACCCCGATGCATGTAACCTATCAACAACAAAACTTGTCATGCCAGGGCAAGCAGAACTCATGTGGTTCCAGTGTTTTGCTTACCCGAGCACGTGCTGCCTTGCACCCAAGCATGCATCGTGCCCATCTTTGCCCAATTCTGCCTAGCTCCACACCTAGGTACTGCCACCTCGAGCCCCGACACGTGGCACTCTACCAGAACGCATCGGGGCATGCTCTAACATCCCATTTCTTTCGTTCAACTCCATTTTGCACCATTTCTTCTATTTCTCATCATTTGTAACTCAAATTTTAAGGCAAATTCGACAAAAATTATAAAATTATATCTTTTAGGAGATTGATTTTTTTTTATTTTTCTCTATTTTTTACTTCTTTTATTTTTTAATTGATAAATAAGTTTAACTAAATTTTATTAAATTATTTTATATACATTTAGTTTTTTAATTTTTATTTTTAATTCAACTTGAATTTAATGATTATTCAATATTTAAATAATTTTATTAATAATAAAATATATTTAAATTTTAAGACCAGTTTAAATAATGTTAAAATTATGTAATAGTATAAAAAATATTATGAATATTATGAATTATGCAAACACCAATGATCAACAAAAAAAATAGGAGAGAAGTTTAGTTCTTGTAATGTAGCCTAACTTGTATGGAAACATGATTGCCTTTACTTAAACTTTAGAATCTAATGTTCCTTAGACGTTTCAGTGAATTTTACTCCAAAATTGGCCTTTATTTCTTAAATGTATAAAAAAAATTCACTAATCAAAATTATATTTTTAAAATAAAGTAGCCAATCTGAACCAAAATGACAATGCAATACCAAATAATATGTTAAAATTTCCAGAAGACTCTTTGCAACAATGGTACTTGGTATTTTTCCTCAAAATGTAGATTGTACTAGAAGATGAAAGAAAAACTTACCTGAAAGCAATTCAAAGTCGTTGCCTTCTGCTACGCAACAATCTTTGCGAGTTTCATCAAATGAAATCTTAGTTATATTCCTTAAATCAAATATTAATGCTAATTTTAATAAAAAAAATTTGGGGTTGTTTGATTCTTGGTGATTGAAATGAAATATGGGGTACAGAGAACAACTTCAATTTCAGGGTTAAACAGTAATAAATGAAAAAAGAATTTAATTAAGATATATAATAAATAAAAATAAAAAATTATAAAAATCTAAATCTATCATCTTAGAAAATATAACTTTAGTAATTTAAATTATACACCCAATGATATCCAAAATAATTTAGTTAATTTTACTTGAATTTATTTATTAATCAAAATAAAATAAATTAAAAATTAAAAATCTATGCTCTTTAACTATATAATTTATATTACTTAATAATACTAAACTTTATAATATATTTAAAATAATTTAATTCAATTTAAATTATAAAAATAATGAGAGAGAGAGAGAGAGAGAGACATTTAACACCCTCCAACGACCCCATACCTCACCCCTAAATGGCTGTTGATCAATGGCCACCATGCTCAAGCCATTGCATGGCCATGGCCCCACCCTCCCAAAATGCCTGCTAACTAGTGACCTCCCCCTGCCATGGCCAGCCCGGAGAGGGGTTAAGAAGATAGTTGTGTGTGTATATATATTTATATTATGTATATGTATTTCAAAATATATTTATATATTTTAAATATAAAGGGTTGATGTATATTTTAAGTTTTTATGTGTAAATTTATTTTTGTTTATTTTTTATGTTTATTTTCATTTCTCAAGTTTTAGGCATTTTCGTTAGTGTTATTCCTTTTTTTTGGTTTTCATATATAAATTTATTTTTTTGCTTTTTCAGTATTTTTAATTTTATTTTATTTTTGTTGAAATGACAAGTTATGTTGCCACATCAGACACTATGCAAAAGAGAAGATATGTTTGATGATGAGGCATCACATGACACCAAATTAGCTGCCATGTATATACATGCCATGCAAGTGTAATTCACAGTCAATTTGTCCTCAAATTGTCAAAATTTTGAAGATGATGGTACCAATTCTACTGCCTAAAAAATTAAAATCTTGTGCCAGTGGGACATAGTTATGGGATGAATTTTGCAATTTTACCTTTAATTTACCAATTTTCTAATTTCTATACATAATTTAATATTTTTCAAGCAATGCAAGAGCCCAACTCAGTCTAGAAAAATTGCTTTTGTCCAATTGGATCCTAATCAATTATGCCAAAAGAAGAGAATATGCCGTGCTACTCCAATTTTCTGGACACTAATCTAGGGCCTAATTAAAATTGCCATGCCTAATTGATTTTGGAGATGGGCCAGCAACAACCTACTATCTTCAATAAGCCCATGGTCAAACCCATTTCAACATCTTCATCCCAATAGCCCAGCTCTCCATTAACCAAGGAACCTAAGATAAAATCCTCACCTCATCATTTTTAATCTTTTGGCTACAACCAACAAGCAAAAGATCGAGTTTTCGTGCCAATAAGGAGATGTAATCCTAATAATAGCAATAAATTGCATTTAACATTAATAGACAAGTTACCTATTGTAAAAAAATTAACAAAATACATGTGCCATAATTTTAGAATATAACTAAGGTTAGCCACCTACAAAGGTGACTCTTGCTAGAATTCTCCTACAAATATTTTCTACTCCAACACTCTGTTCTTTATCTTCACTGCCCACTTCTCTTTCCCATTTTTTATCTTCCCTATTATACATATCCCTTTCCCATTTTTTTCTTCCCCCAAACCCCTATCTCCCTTCCCCTAACCAATGTGCCACTACCGTTGTTCCTCTAGCCCCAAACCCTTCTCCTCTCTATCTCTCCCCCTCTCTTTATGTGTGTGTGTCTCCCCCCTCCCCTCTCTCTTATATTCGATAAGTATATATGTTATATGTAAATATGTTATTATATATACATCATATATATAACACTATGTAAATATATATATATGCAACTTTGTTAACATGTTATATTATATATATGTTATACTAGTGTATATATATGATGTATATATATTATTATTATTATCTTGGTTAGCAATTAGCATATATATGTTATAATATATTTATTTAGTATATACATGTACATATGTTATACATATAAATAGGAGTACTAGTTTAAGACATGCTTTAGGAATTGACACTAAAATGAAAATTTTATTGCAAATTTTCAACTAAAACAACCAAAAGGAAAGAAGGGGCACGATCCTCCCATAAAACTAGCTCAGACAGATAACCAAATGCTCTTGCAACATAATGTGCAGCTTAGTTCGCTAAGCATTTGACAAAACAAACAATATCATTTAGCTCGAAAATAAGAGTTTTACAATCATTAATGATAAATCTAAAGTAAGAGAAATCTAATGAATTGCCAAACATTGCATTCACAACCAACTAGGAATCAAGCTTAAGGATAATTTTCTCAGGAAAAGAAGTTTTCACCCCATTCAATGCCTCCTTAAAACTTAAGGCTTCAGTCATCAAAGAAGTCACTTAGCCTATGCATGGAATAGCTTTGGTAGATTCAAATCATCCCTGATCATTCCTGATGACCCAACCAATTCCAAACTTCGATTTCTTATAAAAAATTATTGCATCAATATTACATTTAAACCCTCTAATAGGGGGTTGTGTCCAACTGTTAGGTACTGGAATGCTTTGCTTCTACACTGTTGGTGTTCTTCATTACTATGCAAAGGTCCATTAATGAAGAAAGAAGTATGCACGATTGATAATTGAATTAACTGTCCCTACCTTATTATTCCACACAATTTGATTCCTGTTGTTCTATATACTCCATAAAATTATGAGATTTCTACTAGTTTCCTTAGAACTTATCTTTTGCTGCAGAAATTGAACTCGATTAAGAGTAATTTCTATTTGAGCTGGTGTAACTCCTATTGATACCAGACTCTAGCATGAAATCACCATTACACAATGAATGAGCACATAGAAAATAGATTCTATGTTAACTTGAAAAACTAGATGAAGAGGGCTAATTTCAATTTTGTTCAAAATTAATCTGTCTCTCATTAGCAAGCTGTTCAAACATGTTCTCCAAACCATGAAATGAACTTTTGGAGGAACTTTAGCTTCCCAAAAACCTTTGCAAACTAAAGATAAGGAAGTATTTGTCAATGAGATTTCACTTGAAGCTAATTTTCTATAGCCACTCATCATAGTATAAATTGCTTTAGGATCTAGCTTCCAAATCCATCTATCTCTATAACTCTGATGACTCAAAGGGATGCTGCAAATGTGATAGGCATCTCTTTCATTAAATATAGAAAAGATTAAGTTGCTGTCCCAACATCAATTGTTAACCTAAATAAGGGAGTTAACTCCATTGTGATAAAAGTTTTAGCTCAGATTCATTATGATATATGAATTATGCAAATCATTCAACCATGGATCCTTACCTATTACAATATCTTCACCATTTCCCACCTTTAGAACACTTTCCTCTTTGACCAAATTTTAAGTTGCTAACAAGCTAGGCCAAATAAAACTTGGATTAGAATTTAATTTGGCCTTAAAGAAAGATTTTCCTTCATAATAACGAGTGAGAAAAATGTTTGATACGAATGCTTCAGGATGAGATACCAGTTTCTAGGCTTATCTTCCTAACATGGCAATACTAAACTCTCCAAATTTTTTTGAAATCCCAATCCTCCTCTTTCTTTATTGATGCTTAGTTTATTCCATTTCATCCAGTGAATTCAATGAGTAACATTTCGATTTGATAACCGGAAGTAAGCAATCATCATCATCTCAATGTCAATGCAAAGGTTATTTTGAAGCAAGAAAACATTCATCACATAATTTGGGATAGCTTAGGAAACTATCTTCAATAAAACCTCTTTACCGACCTTTGAAAGATACTTCTATTCCATCCCTAGATCTTTTGCCAAATCTTGTCTTTAACAAATTGAAAAACCTCCTTCTATTTTGAGCTTATAAGTGATGGGAGCCCCAAGTACTTAGCTTGATCATCACCAAATGGCTTAACATTCAACAAATTACAAATGTTGTTTCTCTCTTCCATTTATGTGTTAGAGCTAAAAAATACTTCAAATCTTTGCAAGTTTATAATCTATTTTGATGTAATTTCGTACTCCTTTAGCCCTTTTTTAATTACGTTGCATTCATCAAGACTTGCACTATAGAAAAGTAAACTGTCATCAACAAAGGAAAGATTTGTAATAGGAGGAGCTTTTCTGGCTACTTTACATCTAGGATTTTTCCCTCTCTTTCATATTTCTTGAGTATTACCAAAAGGCCTTATGCATTAGAATAAAGAGACATGGAGAGAGAGGGTTACCCTAGCGCAGACCTCTTTTCAAAATTAAGGGACCATCTTCATGACCTTGATAGATAGCCATTCACTTAATAGTCATCACACACACTATAATCATATTAATAAGCTTCTTATGAAATCCCAACATCTCCATCATCCTTTTCAAGAAATCCCATTCAATTCCATTGTACGCCTTACTCATGTCAATATTAAGAACTGCCACTCTTGTATTGCCATTTATTTTCCTTCTTAAATAATGTATTACTTCAAAAGCAATCATAGTATTATCTGTTATTAATTGTCCCAACAAAAATGCGCTATGAGTTTCTGATATAATCATAGAAGGGTTTTTCTTAGTTTATTCGCATGCACTTTCAATACCACTTTATACAGAACATTGCACAAAGTACTTAGCCTAATATCTACCATTACTTCAGTATTTTCCTTATTTGGAATTAGGAAAATATTCACATTGTTTAAGCCTTCCGAAAGATATCCATTATTTAAAAAATCCAAACAAGTTGCAATAATATCTCCTCCAATTATTGACCAATGATTTTGAAAAAATACTAGACTCATACCATCTGGTCCAAGACATTTATCTAAGTGCATTGAGAAAATTCTTTCCTTAATCTCCAGTGGCTTGAACTCAACAATAAGGTCCTCATTTTGCTCCATTGTAATCCTACGATTGACACATCTAAAAATTGTTTCACAACCACATCCTGCAAAGGAAAAAAGATAAAATAACTAGCAATAACATACCCCAAACCATTATGCCAAGATCTCCAATTTCCATCATTACCTTTTTAGTTGATCAATTTGAGTAGATGCCTTTGCATGAAAACATTTGAATTTCTTTCACAATGCCAAAACTATTTGGCCTGCTGGTTCCAAAAATCCTCCTATTGTTGCAAAATAATTAGAGATTCTTTTTATGCTTCAAAAAAAATTTTCATAGACTCTCCATCTCTATCAGCTCTAAATTTTGACATTTTACTCTAACTTTTCTTCAATCTTTCTCTAAATTGGGATGTCAGATGAATACCCCAATCTAAGAGCTTTATACGACAATCAACAATTCTATCCTATATTGGAAGCCTTTACTATTATCCCAACTATCAGATACAACCTCCTTATACTGATAGTCTCTCAGCCAAGCATTTTCAAACCAAAAGCGGTGATTCTTATTTCTATAAATCCATAGCTTTATATGCAAGAGAATAAGTGAATGGTTAAACTCAGCTACTTGAAGATTGTAAACCTTTGCTTCTTTAAATTTCATTCTCCAACATGAATTTGCTAGGGCATGATCCAATTTTTCTTCAATAAAATTTATTGAACCTCTCCTCCTTTCCAAAGTGAAAGAGTGACCAATCAATCCCAAATCCCTAAAGCCACACCGATTAACTACATTTAGAAATCTTTGGCATAACCATTGAGTATGCGGGCATCTACTGTTCTTTTCAATTAGGGAAGAAAGATTGTTAAAATCCCCTATACAACGCCATAAAAAGTTTGACTTTTCTTTCAAGCTACAGAGTAATTCCTAAGACTTCATTCTCCTCAATCTTTCTAGCTAACCAGAAAAACTTGCTAATCACCATTGAACCATGTTGTCTAATTTAACTCTATATCAATAAAATTCCTAAAATATCCGATTAGATTAACACTATCTTTCTTCCTCCAAAACAAGACGATTCCCCCTACTATTTCGAATGTTGTCTTCTGCTAAACATCCCTCAGAAGCAATTTATACTCTAACTCTTTCTACTTGCTCTTAATTTAACATAGTTTCCATAAGGAAAACAAAGTTAGGATGCTTAGATTTAATTAAATCTTTCAAGACGTAAATTGTTGTTGGGTTCCCAAGCGCACGACAATTCCAACTAACAGTACTCATTGAGCTTAGGGAGCTTGGGAACCAAAGCTCACTACTAACCAATTTTTTAGGTCAAAAGAATCATTTGTAAATAGGCCTCCATATAGTTCAACTGAATCTTTATCACCTTCCAACCTATCTTCTATTCAACGCCTTTTAGACTTACCAATCCTTTTTCCTTATTTGATCCCAGCACCAGTTGCTTATCCTTTCTTTTCTCCATTTGAATTCTATTTCCTTTTCTCATTCCTTGAATCTCTTCAAGAAATTTGAAATTTCTGTCAATTCCCTAATTTCCCACTAAGGTCAAATTTCCATCATCATGGTACATCTTTTTCGAATCTCTTCCTTATACGTCAACTCCTTCATCCAATATTGTGTTCTTAAGCCAACATTCATCGATTCCTACATGTTGCTATCTACCAGGAGCTCTTATCCAACTTTTGCATGCAAATGATGATCACTATCATATAATTTTTAACAAAATTTCTCAAAATGGCCAAGCACCAAGTAAAAGAAACAAAAAGTAGACAAACATTCATATTTGAACTAAATCCAAAGCCAGTCTCTTCCTTGTTTCTTTATCTTCATTTTTCTTTTTAATTGTAACCAGACATCAATGGAAACTCAAGTCCTCATGTTTGAATCTAATTCCACATGTTCATATGTAATCACCAATATTTTGGCACACACATTCTAATATAAAGCCTATTGGTAAACCATAAATTTGGACCCAAAAGCTTGTATGAGTAAGAGAAACAATTTGGGGTTATTCTCTGGGATTAACCTAATTCAAAATAAGCAAATTTTGATCAAACATCCATGGTTCCCTCCCCCTTTAAAATCTACTACATATCTACTGGATGAAATAATTGGAAAAGATAGGTGGTGGAGTTCAATTCTTTGATGCAAACTCCTTTGATAGGTTACCAAACTGTAGCTGTCATATTTTTGAGTGCTAGGAAGTTGATATACTTATTACCAGGCAATATTGATTCTGAAAAACACTTTCTTCATTCTAATCATTAAAAATCAATCCTTCTTGTTCCTCCTCCTCAACAAAAACCCTTACAAATGGATACACAAGGTATTCCATGCTCAAAATTCCAAAGCTTTCAACTATTTCAGAAGAGCATCAAACTTATCAGAAGATAAGAAAGAGTCACTTGTCATATCTAGTTTTGAAATAAAAATGTAAAAATAAAGAAAGTATAATATTGATTTAAAATTAGATAAAACAAACATATTTCTCAAAGATACCCTTTAAAGATAAAACTATGGGTGGCGATTTGGGCCTAAACCCATAGGCTCAACCCAAGGGTTGGGCCTTAGAACTTTAGAAATGGGTTTGAGTTGGTTGAATTTTGGCATGAGTTGTTTTAAGTTTGGGTTTAAAATGGGTTTAACTGTGGGTTTAAAATGGGTTTAGATGGGTCCAGAATGGATCCAGTAATAAAATTTAAGTATAATTTTATAAATTTAAAAAATATATTTTTGAATTAATAATTAAAAAACCTAATTATTTTTAATTTATGATTTTTGTTAAATTCTCATACTTTGGATTATTAATAATTTCAAAATTAAAATATACATCTTGAAATTGATAAATTAATTGTCTAAAATCCTTTCAACATACAAATTTTAATCTATGAGTAATAACCTGAAGTCATACAAACATTATGTCTACTAATTCAAATAGATTATCAATTTATTGTTTAACTTATAATATTGCCAATATTAAGATTGAATGCAATTCATATAATTTAATTCTTGAAAAGTTAATCACAACTAGACATTCATGATTAAAAATTTAATATACACTTAGTGATACAATAGTTATATATTTTTTTTAAAATTATTAACTTAGCTAGCCACAATTAATGTTTCATCATAATTTTCTATGGTATAATTATCCCTAGAGGTTCTGATTTCTGGCCAACCAGCATTCTTTCCTTGCCTTTAATTTCTTACCAGGGATAGGTCCAAATTATACATAAATATTTTAACTGAATCAATGCACATTTATTATTATAAATTTGATTGAGCACCTAGCATTTTTATCACAAATTAAATTCTTATTTATTGGCTATATATGTACTTGCATGTCTTAATTATCGTTGATATATATATGTTATTATAGTTTTTTGCAAATTTTTGGAATATTAATGATAGGGGACAGATGAAATGAAATAAGTATTATTTATAATTAATTTTTAATACAATTAAATATTACAAAAAGGATTAAAAAAACAAGCATATAATTTAATAGCTTCTCTCATTATAATAATTACAATATTTTATATTGAATAGGGTACAAAGGTATCTCAATATTTTAATTTTGTATTGAACCCACTTTGAACCCAAGCCAAATCGATCACAACTCAACTCACTTTGAACCCAACCTACTTTTAACCCACCTATCTTAATCAATATGAAACACAACTCATTTTCGATTCAACCAAATCCTACCCAACCCACCCATTTGCCACCCATGGATGAAACCAAAGTACCAAACAATTGCTACATTTTGGCTTTTACTTTTTGGAAGATTGTCTAGGATGGAATTTTAGTATACATGTATATATGTTATATATAGAAATTACAAATTTAAAATTTGATATTAGAAATAAAAGTTAGAAATCAGAATTAAAATAAAAATTAGAGATAAAAAATCTAAGTCAAAATAGAAATTAGAGATTAGAAACTAGAAATTATAATTAGAAACATACGTACATAGAAAATTGTTATATATGATTATAAATATAATTATAAAGACTACACAAATATGTTAGATATATATTAGTACTTAGTTATATATTTAGCTATTAGTGAATTAGTATATTAAATTTATTTATTTATTATACTTCGGAATATTTCATACCATTAATTCACTACTTTTTAAATGTTTAGTAGGTTTATTTGATCGTTGATCTCCGCTTCCTCATTTTCTGACATTAAATGTGCTTATTTTCAGGTAAGCATTTCCTTTATGTATATGATTTATATTGTTAGAAAATATTATTTTTATTAATTGTAAGCATGTTAGAGAATTTAAATACCCTCCCAATGATCTAATTAATTAGGGGGGTACTTGATATTGTCTTAATAAATTTTTGTTTGTTGTTTTAATGAATTATATGAATATTTCACCATTTCAAATGGACAATGTGATGCAAAGCTTACCTACAACATCTTCTACTCTGGTGTTGATAATGATGATGAGGTCGATAATTACATCCATGACAAGGACGATAATTAATGTGCCTTCTAGTTTAATTTGTTGAAATTGTAATATGAATATGAAATATATTTAATTTTTAGATAAATCAAATAATTATCATTTAATATTTTTGACTTTTATGAATAGAGCACGTGTTTAATAAACTATAATTAAAATTTAGTTTTTTAAATAAAAATTTATATTTTCAATGGACTTCTCCATCAAAAATTTTTTCCAATGAAAGATTAATTTTTCATTGGTCAACATTTCACCGAAAAATTTAGTTTTCTATGGATTTTGCTGGAATTTTGTGTTTTTTGTAGTGTGAATGGGAACGGGAGCTCAAATAAAGTTTTAAATGACATTTGTGTGCAAAGAAAATTTTCTCCGTGATGTGGTAAAACTTTTTTCTTGGAAGCTATGGTGGAACTTCAGAACTCAGAGAGCCCTATGGTCTCATTATGTGATGAACAAGTATGTTAAAAGTTGCCATCCTGGAGAAGCTACTGCACCTAAAAGTGACTCTCCATTATAGAAAAAGATGTGTAAAGTTAGAACACAAGTTGAGTTTCATATGTTTTGGGGTTTGGGTGCTGGACAGATATTCTTCTGCATGATCAATGGTTTGGAGATAAAACTCAAGCTCAACTCATCAACGAGCCATTATACAATTCTGAAAGAGTGGCATAACATTGGCAGAATGGAGAGTGGGATAGACAAAAGCTGACTCAACTTTCAGCTGGTAATATAATGGATGAGATATGTGAGATTTGTTTGGATAGAAGAACAAGACACACTGATATGGAAACTCTCCAGCACAAGAGTACTCTCTGTTAAGTTTGTATGAGGGAATATTAGGAGTTCAAGACTAGTTCAGGGCTTAAGGAAACAAATTTGGTTGTCGTCCATAGCACCTACTATTTCAGTGTTTATAGGGAGGATTCTTCATGACTGGATTCCTATTGATGAATGTAAGCAACGAAAGAGTTTTCAAATTGTTTCTAAATGCACATGCTGTCAAAATATAGAGGCCTTGCATCCTCTATTTTTAAGTAGAGAGAAGCTCCAGCAAGTACCGAAATTTTTTGCTGATATATTTCAGGTTTCATTGCCGAAAACTAAAAATGTCTCACTC
>JACGDI010005428.1:103384-182127 GCA_014898725.1 Jacaranda copaia | reverse complement strand
TCGATTCCACATTCAATTCCACAATCAAACATCATATTTTCTTTCCCAAAATTTCACATTCCAAGAATCATATCTTGACATAACTCAAGTATTCATTAACTCAAGTATACATATCCTTGACATTTCCAACATCAAGCTTAGACTCTATTAACCAAGAATTTCACATTTTACAAATCATATCATAGGATCAATTCCTAGCATAGCTCAGGTTTTCCTTAACCCGAGTTTTTACATCCTAATTGATTCCCAATTCAAGTTCAATCTCTAGTAAATCCTTCTATTACAGTCATAAAAACTATTTCCATATTAACCTAGGTCATCGAAAATCTAGGCTCTAATAACACCTCTAGCACCCCCACCAGGGTAATCCCTAAGCTAAGGTGATACCAATTCAAACTTAAATCATAATTCAGATAAAACTATAAAACCAACATTTAAACAAGTCTCAAAAGATAGCAACTTAGTTCTAAACACAAAGGCTCATCTCATAAAGTGAAATATGCACATACCAAGCTTCACGATCAAACTTCAGACATTTTAAACACTCTTAAGTCTTAGAATCCCGATTAGGTGCAATCTATACGGACACACATAAAACCTAATCTATTTCAAAACAGTATCCTCAAGCATGCCTTAAGCACACAATCTTCTTTCATTCTTGTGTGGGAAGAGAATAAAAGATAACAAAAAAGGGGTAAGTCCTCAAGACTTAGTGAGGGGGAAATATGACAAACAGTCAAAGAAAAACTGTCGAATGAGCAGTAATTCAACAAATTTATCTACAAGCAAGACATTTCACTTAGAAACACGATTATACCAAAACATAAATAATATCAAATTAAGCAAACAGAATCTCTCAGTCCTTACTCAGCCCTTTAATTTTCCCCATATGGCAATACAAGTAATAAACAAATGCCTACAAGGCTGTACATATAACAATATAAGTGATAAACAAAAGCCTACAACGCCATATAAAAAGTATACAGAACAATTTCAATAAGAAGTGCCAAGAGCATGATTTAGTCTGCAAAACCCAAAATTAATGCAATAATGGAAAAATTGGCAAGGCTGCAGAGTATACGGATCAATAACAGTTAGCACAATAAAAGTTCTAGACACTAGATTGAGTAAAATCAATTTAAAATAAATAAACACAAGGAATTTAGACCATCGAGGATTTCAAACAAACAAAGGATATTCACATCCCAGAAGAAAGGTAAGCTTAAACCTCACCATGAATAACAAATAGGACAATAAGAGTTCTAGGCACCAGAACAAGCACAATCAACTACAAACAAATAGGCACAGATAACATAAACAAAGAAGATAGTTTATTTCCCAAAAGAACAAACAGGTTAGACCCTTACCTTAAAACTCCCCAAAGATGATATCCACGCCCTACAGTCCAAGAGACCTTAGATCCTTGTCACCTATTCCAAAAGAGCATATTCAATATCCAAATTCTTGTATCATTCCTTAAACAAAACTAAACCATTTAATACCCATTGTCTTCTAATTAGTAAAATATTTCAGTGGCTCGATGCCGAAAATATCATAAGGTAACATGCTAACTAAGCCATTAACGCTATAATATCTACAAGGTCATATATGTTTCGGTGGATAAATCAATTCATATTGCTATAATATTCTGCCCTTACAACGATGCACAAAAGTCAAATATATAAGTACATCATTTAACTTAATTAATAATAATTATGCTCTAATTACCAAATCTTGGCCCACTAGCACTGTGCACAACTTATATATCCAAACATTTCAGCTTGACGTCATAAATCTTATCTTGATAATCCATCATTACAATTTGATGTGATTAACTTAACTTATATCAACTAACTCAATTTAATGAGAATTAGATTCTTACAATCCAAGTCCAGATATACTTACAACTAAATTCTTATACAATTATTTCACTCAATAATCATAATTTGTGTCCAATTAACTTGAATTTACATAAGAAATTAGTCTAGCAATTTACTCAAATTAAATCAGGAATCAAATTAATCGATTAAATAAAATTTTTACCAAATTGACAGTCTGAAATGTTGTTGCACATATTCGAATCATCATCCCGAAGATTCTACTTGAAAGTCATTGGACGGCCGCCATTGACCACCAAAGCTCCACTATGCATTACCGCCAGAATTAAGTTCGCCCAACACCATTTGATGCGTTTCTTCACGCTAAGCAAAAAACACTTTACCAATTTTCTGATTGAAAACTATTTGGCCAGCCAATTGGCAGAAAGGTCGCACAACACCACCTTTATCTGCCATATTTCTGCCACCTCGATTTCTCCTTCTTTGATGATCTAAGTTGATAATTGAGGGTATTGGAGTTTCTCCTCCAACTTAGCCCATCAAGGCCCATATCTTGAATGTGACTAACTATTAGCAGAACTACCACAACCACCACCTCTCCCATGAGCCACTATAAGTCTTTAGTTTTCCAACACTCTACTGGTTGTTTCACAACAAACTCAGTACCAGTGTGATCATCGAGACAAGATGATGAAGAAGATTACGTTATTTCTCTAATTTGTTGCTACCAATGAGAGGTGAGTGGTGGGGGAGAGATAGTGGTGCATGTGAGAATAAAGAGAAATAGGGATGGAAAATCCATATATATTTTTCAACTTTTGGAATTGAAATTCCAACCTAAAACTTCCTTTTAGATTTCAATTGAATCCTTCATCTCTCTGAGTGCCTCACATTGACCCCCAAAATTCTTTTTTCCAATTTTAATTAAGTCCTCAAACCAATTAGTGCACTATATCGACCTGGTTGATCAAAAATAATGCAAAATTGACCCACAAAACTTTCAAAATTCTTACAATTAAGTCCTCTATATCTATATTTCGAGCCTCAAAAATTTCTGTCAAATTAATATTTTAATTTTTAAATCTTACTTTCTAAAATGCCAAATTTAGGGGTGTTACAAAAGTTAAATTAATTACATATCATTTCCCCCCAAATATATGTTAATCATTACAAATGTATATATATACACACACAATTATCCATACATATATATATATCTATATATTAAATTTAAAAATACAATAATACAATTTCACCCTGCAAGCCCAACAAAAAAGTAATTGATTTGATATCTACAATAAAATTTATCTCCTGCAAAATAATTTTAAACAAACTATTTCATTCTCTATGCTTTTCTAAAACAAAAGCAAACAGTTGGCACATTTGTCGAATTTAACTCCCAAAACACACTCCCCCATAATATTTTCCATAAAATGCCCAAAACATAACCAAACAAAGCCTAATATTTTCTTGTAATTCTTATATTATTTTTTTTGGCATGCTAGTTAGAAGAATGATTATGCTAGCTAGATAATGTAGTATGGTCAATTCATTAAGTTCAATCTCACTCTTCAAAAATTTTCTTGCAGGAAAAGCCTACTGAAATATGTAATAAAGTCTCTTATCTTTTACAACTAGTCCACTAAAATTGAGTGCAGGCTTATAAGAGAGAGAGACACTAAATAGTGCATTTTATTTTCCTTTCTTTTCTTATTATTGATTAGTACAACCTATTCTCAACAGTTAAAAGTGCCAAGTTAATCAAAGTAACTTTAGTAAGGTAGAGAACCAATCAGGACATGAACATCAAGATTTTATGTACTAATAGAAAGCAAGAATATTATGCTTATTTAGCTTAGACAATTGATTAAAGGAAATAAATGTGCCAGTAGTTTATTCCAAGCACTTTGCATCTGAATGGGCTTATGAATAGTGAGGAATCAAACACCTCCAAGAATAGCTAGATTATGGCACTGATTATTCTTATCTCACTTGACCATAAATGTGGCCCACATCATGAAATAAATGTGTTTTCAAATGAACTCTCCAATTTTTTATGACCCATAATATAGAAACAAAAAAAAATTGGATTATGCACCTACAATAATTAATAAGGTGTGTTTTCATAAATTAATAGACACTATGTTGAAGAAATGACGAAAATAAAGTCGGATAATCAAGACCTCAAGGAGGATTTACACGAGTATATATGAAGGAAAAAAAATCTTAAACAGTGCAAGTTACAAGATCCTTGATGAGGCATTGATTTTTCACAAGTAAGAAGGAAGTACAAGAGCTAGTTGATCGGCCTCTTACATGTAAGACCATTAGACGCATGTAGTTTTTAAAAGTCAAATATAAAGTAAATGAATTGATTGACATGAGTTTAGCTCTAAAACGAAGAAATGCCTATGCCTAAAAGAATGGTGCAACTTAATAAAGAGATGTTCACCTTAAGTGGTGAGATTTGTCTTTGTTTGCCAACGCTGTTAATTGTTGCCACATTTATTTGAGTTTATCTTGGATAGTTTAGTAGACATATTCTAATGAGAAGTAGACAAGGAGATCTATGTGGATTATCTAGCAAGTTCAAATGTTAGGTAGAAGCACTAAAATTGTAGCTTGAAAAGTTCCACTTGTAGCTTGAATAATCATCTAAGTAGTATTACTACCGATTTCACCGAGCTAGCAATTTGATAGGTTTAACGATTATCAAATAAAATCACTAAATGTATGCCAAATTAAGTGAAGGAATTTCTCTCACTATATATGGTGATGGGATGATGTCTATAGTGACATGAAGATATTTTTACTTGAAAGTAGTTGTCTTTTTGAGATGGACATAGGAAACATTAAACGCATAATTAGTGTACAAACATTGAGAGAGTTTGCTCTAAAAGGGATATGATATGCATCATACTAATTCTATTGCACACCACAGTCATGATTACATTCTTAGTTTAAAAAAATACCTTAAAATTGAAAGAAAAAAGAAATACTAGTAAGTAAATACAACATCATGTGTGCACTCGACTAGTTTTATGCTTGGTAATTAACATAATCAATGGATATTAATGTGATCCTTGATGCAAATATTAAGGTACAATTAAGTGGATAATTCAAGCAAGTGACAGTGAAGTAGTCTTGCTCAAATCACTTGGCACTCCCATTGTCAATAGATGAGAAATCTTTATTTTTAATGTTCATGGTGCAAGTCCAAGAAACACTATCCCCTTTTGAGAATTTTCTTACAATTCTCCTATAGATCATAGTACTTTCACCTCTTTTGCCCAAAAAGAAATCTCTATTTTGGGGCCACGTATACCTTGCCAAACATGGTAATGTATTTTACAATATTGCACTAACCAAATACAAATAAAGTGGAATAGGAATAGAAGAATGGTGCAACTTGCCTTGAAGAATTTGAAATTTAATTTAAGCTGCTATAAATGCTTACTAAAACTAGAATAGAGAGATTTACCTTCCGACCATTAGCCATGATGCTTGCTATCTTGGAGGTACTAGGGCATGTCAAATTAGCATCATTGATAGGAAGGACGAATGTGCAAAGCCAACAAGCTAAGTATGTTATTGGATAGGTTTCTTCTCTTAAGTTCCCATGGATCCCAAGCTTAGTACCTCCATCGGAGTTGACCACTCTCCATCAATACAAAAATCAACAAGAGGGTTGTAAGCTAATTTGGGGTAGATCATCTTTTTTCTCCTTACGTGGGGGTGGCTGATAGTATTTTATAATTTTCTTGGATCGATACTTCACTCATTTCTCCATTAAAACTTGATAAAGTTAACCTCCAAGAGTGCTCCCTTAAAGTGAATGCTAAACTTGAAACAAGTACTTACGAGAACAAGAAATGAATCTACTTCCTACCTCATCAATGCCAATAAACTCCTTAGCATTAGAAATCACTTTGTTGTAGAAGAGTCCACTAATAAGAAGACTTATAAAAGTGTAAATCCTACAATAATATGGACAATTCTCTAAAAGAGGTCAAAAGAGGGTTTGTAAGTGAACATCATGCCTCACAACATGCTCTTGTAATATCACAATTTTGATCATATGTAAAAAACAAAGCATGCATTAGGTCATATATTTGTCCAATGGTCAACTTGTGCTTGCATCAACTAAGGATTTCTTTAATCCACTCCCAATATCCTTTCATAAATTGAAATTTGCTAGGAAGTTAAAGAGTATCTCTCATTTAGCCTTGCCTTCAACGATAAGACTACCCAATGATGGCAAAAAAGTTAGTTCATTTGATTGTCGATGATAAATTAACTCATTTTAGGCCAATGGTGAGTTTCCCTAAAATCCCACATGTTGGAATTCTTATTCAAAGAGCTCTTCCAATACCATTCCTCTGTGTAAATTGAATTCATCAACCTTAGTCACTAATTTGCATATCTTCCAATGAAGGGAGCATAAGCAACCAAAATCATGTCTTTCTTATCATCAAGGACAATCAAATATTACATCTAACAATAAATGAAATATCGTTGAAGTAGACCATGAGGTAATCTACACAAAAGAAAAAGAAAAAAAAAAGCAAGAGAGAAGGAAAAAAGATCAAGAATACAATAGCAAGATCAAATAAGCCCCAATTCGCATACTTGGTGGTGAATTGCAAGCAAAAGGAGAATATTGATTAGATTTTTAAGAGAGGAGAATGAGGAGGGGTGGAAGAATAGAATATTGCTTCCTATCAATCTCTTCTAGCTAATTCATTGAACAATTAGCACGCTAATTTGCAAGACACATTTGTGAAGTGTGGGATATTTTGTTCACTAAATTCACACAAAATGTATCAATTCACAAGCATAACTAGAATTCAAATGCAATTATGGATGTTTGTATGAGTAAGTGCAAGGAAAAAAAACATACTTGTGTGCTACACTTGACCAAATGCAGTAAAAGAAGAGCACTGAGTTCTTTCTTTCACAAAGGATGTTAACAAAAGTGTCTAATGGAAATCGAAAAGGAGCCTAATTTGACACGAGTGTTCCTTGTCACTCCTTGCTCTTTTTCTATTTCCATTAGACACTTTTCTTAACAATCTTAAGGTTTCTATTATGCGATGGACTCAAAATCGTTCAAAATCATGAACCAGGATTTTGTCATGTCAAATCACTTTGATGGGAACAATTTTAGCCGTTGACAAGATAAGATGAAATTCTTGTTAACTATGCTGAAAATTGCTTATGTGCTGGACCCAAACCTTCAGCCAATTTTGGAGGATCCCCAACCAGTTGAAGGCCAACAACTATATCATGCTTTGACCAACACACTACAGGAGCAAAGGAGAAAGAGGATAGAAGATGAGAGCTTGCCCATGGACATATCCTCAATACTCTCTCTGATCAATTGTATGATCTTTACACAAATGTGAAGTCGCCTAGGGAGTCGTGGGAAGTCTTGGAATTCAAATACAAAGCTGAGGAGGAAGGTACAAATAAATATTTAGTTTCTAAATATTTAGAATTTAAGATAGTTGATAGCAAACCTTAAGATTGTTAAGAAAAGTGTCTAATGGAAACAGAAAAAGAGCAAGGAGTGACGCGGGTATTTCCTATCCTTAAGGTTTCTACTGCCCCTACTACTGTGAGTTGCTAAGGATTACAGGCAATACACCTCTAGGATGTATGTCAAGCCTCAAAGAAAAGTTTCAAATGATAACAATTCACTTGAAGTATAGAGAGATTTTTTGTAGAAAGATAATATCTACTGAAGGAGAAGGAAACTTATTTAAAAGCGAGGTTGTTTAGCGATTACTGAAATGTTTCATAACCACCCGTCGGTTACAAAAATGTCTAGTAACTGCCCATCAATTACAAAAATGTCCTGTAACTTCTAGAAACATTTTATAACTATAAAAAAGTATCTTGTAACAGCCAAACACTTATGTGTACAAAATTAGTTTTGCAAATAATTATGCACCTTTTTATACATCCACTTTGGATATAATCTAAACACTTAAACTAATTCCTACTTGAATTATATAAAGTGCATATCAACAATCCCTTACTTATAGAGGATGATCGATGTTACAGAAAAGGAAAATTCTTCCGTTACCGTGGAGCTTGCAGACATGGGAAACGGGAAAAAGGAAACATTCCTTTTCTTGGATTGATATGGAGAAATAAGAAAATGTCTCCTTGACTAGATTGTGGAAAGTATTCGTGGCCAAAATATTATGCACACTGGAAGCAAGTTTCTGCAAACTGAGGATTGATATGGCGTTGAAAGATCATGTACATAAGCTTTGTGGGCCCAAGTAAATAAATGAAATGAAAAGAAAAGAAAAGAAAAGCGATGGTGGCATGTGTACGGGAAATATCGGTGTGTTCCCCAACAAATGTCCTCCAATGTTGAAATTAATATTTGATGGAAGATAATAATACAGAGACAACTCGTTTGTTTGGTGTACTTATATCAGGCATGATATATATTATTAAGATAAATAATAGGTTATTTGTATATTCTATTTAATATTTATTTGCATATTTTAAATAACTTAATATCAAACTTTGATTGTTTACTTGGCGTGACTATCCTATTTGACAAATTAAAATTTATTTTCAACTTGAGATAGAAAATATATCACACCTCAAGATCTCAAAGGTTTTCAGAATGAACCAAACATTAAAATTGAGTTGAATTATATATTTATTATACAATATCAAAATAAGCGGGCGAGCAAAAAATGAAGATTGCATACCTCGCGACCTTATAACTTGAGATATTTATAATAATAAGTCGTACAGTTTAACTAACATTAAATGTCTTCAAATCGTTAGGTTGAATCCACTAGCACTCCATAACATCAAAAAATAAATATAGGCCTCAATATATGACTTATTTATTTATTCGTATTCGTATCATAAAAAATAAATATGAACTTCTACTGAAGGCCCGTTTATTTAGCCCACGTAAGAAAGAAAACAAAAATTGGAAGAAATGGGGAAAAGGAAAAGGGTTGCTTGCCTGTTTTCGGGAAAATTTTGAGTGCAGTACAGGCATTATTGTTAATGGGGTTGATTGATTTCTCATTGGACAGCATTTTGGGCCAAAAATAATCGGACTACCAAATTTTGGTGGGCGATAGATCTTTTGACCTAAATTCTAAAGTTGGAAATACTCTTTGACAAAGTTCAATCACAAAAAATTGAAATATGATCGCTACTCGTCCGCTTCAAAATTTGCTATGAGAGAGAAGCATTCTCAAATGAGTTTTGATGGGGCAGTTCTAGACAAACTAAATGTGACATGCATAAAATATTGTATTGGATTTCAATTTTATATTTTCTATTTATGTATTAAAATTTAATTACGTTTAATTTCAAAAGTAAACAGTTAATTTTCTTTGACACTCAGTAAACAGTTGATAAATTGAGATTTTAAGATATACTTTTTATTGGTCAATGAAATGAAGCCAAGTGTCAAATTGTGATATGATGGCAAATTCAAATTATATTTCACAAATTAAGAAAGCAAATTTAAATCATGTCTTACAATTTTGGCAACATAAATTACGTTTTGCAAATAAGAAAGAAAATTATGATATTTTGGCAATCATAATCACATCTTGTGACTAATAACTACCAATCAAATCATGCCACTTCACCAAATTATTATGACAGCAGTTCCAACTCTACAAGTATAAATAAGGGTCATCTCCAAGAAGCCAAACACACAAGAAGTCACAACAAATCCTGTATTCAAATTTCTAGCAAGAGAGACTAAAGAAATTTTACAATTCTCTCAATCAAATTATAAAAAAAATCTATAGTGTTTTAGGCATATAATTATAAAGACATTTAATATGGCTGTCAATAGGTCGGATTCAGATCGGATCATGCTGAATCCAAGTTCGAATCCAAAAGTAATATGTCGAATCCAAATTCGATCCAAGATCCATCGAATTTGTAATTAATATAACCATATCTGGATCCCAATAAAAGTCGAATATCCGTCGGATATCCAAAAAAATTCAAATTCGAATACTTCAAAAATCATCATATTTTTATTATTTTTCTAAATATTTAGTAGAATCCAAATTCAAAACAGTCGTCCTTAAAAAAAATATACAACAAATTAATGAATAAATTTTCAAATCTATTGATCACTTAAAAGCAACAATAGAATTTAACTCAATCATATTCATTCACCAGATCATTACATTTTAGGCTCCATTACTAATAATAATACTTATTTGATATTATAAATACATAGTTATACTTGATTTTTAATCAACTAATTATAGACCCAAAGTTCAATAAAAAAGAAACTCATTTTGATCAAATCGATATTTGCATTGCATTCTTGTCATATCATGGTATTCGGCTCCTACTCATTATCCTTTCCGTATCATTTTTTGTTATAAAAATAAAGAAACAAGTGATATAAGTATGATGTAAATAAGTTTGGAATCTAACAGTTTATATAAAAAGCACATGATTTGATATATTGCATAGGACTTCGATACTTCCTTCATCCAAATATCCACTTTGGCATTGCTAAAAGGCCATGTGTATATATATGTATAATACTAAATATATTTAGATTTGAATTATTAATGGATCGGATCGAGCCATATCCATATTCGCTCCATTTATTTCGGATTACAAACTTTTTTAATTGGATCATATCAATCGAATCTTTTATTGATTAAAGATCCTAAATAATCGAATCGAATTCTAATGGAATTCACATTAAAATCCGCTCCATTAACATCCCCACATTTAAATATTCCTTGTGTCGACATTTTAAATGCTTCCACATGCGAACTATAGAATATTGCAAATAAATCACTTGTGCAGTGAAGAAATTCTAGAAAAAGGATAGTAGAATCTGGGAAAAACATATTCCTGGTGGTAGACATTATGCTTCCACTTCCAACACAGGGTATGTCATAAAAAAGCTGAGCATACTTGTGGAGTGAAGGAAATCTTGGACATAAAAGAACAGAATCCGAAAATCTATATACACATAAAACATGGAGATTATAGCAATGCATACAATATAGTCCTTCATAATATCACAAAACAAAACTACCAGAAGGGGCACATGCTGCAGAAGATTAGAAACAGAATTTAAAGGAACCTACTTCAATAATAATATGCCATGAAATAAGAAGTATGAATCAAGATCTGATTGCTCCAATAATGTCTTTGAAATTTTATCTGCCCTTCACATTGGGCTCACAGATTAGGGCAAACAACATCCCAAATCCCTTGATACAGTGACTTTTCGCCAATCAAAATCGATATTCTCATTGATCATAACAACAAAGAAAAATCGACTTGAAACTCTTTCTTTAAAATGGACTTCAAACAATATGTGTTCCGTGTAGTGCTCAAAGAAATACTTGGTATGCTTTTCTAATTATTAGCTCAGTTGTACACTCCTATTTATAAATGGGGCACGACACATACCAAAATAACATAACTACTGAGAATTTACATGTAATTCTTGTTTCAAAAAACATAACTCGCGCATGGATAGCTAAGGATTGCAGTAGACCTAAACACACATATTAAAATAACATAACTAAGTATTTTAATTAAATTTTATCCACAATAATTAAATCATAACCGCGCTCCACACCAGCACCCGAAACCTGGCCGACCGGACACGCACCACAAGCGTGTGGACCTTGAACCAAGCCCACAGGCACTTAGATCCTTCCTCTTCCACAAACTTTAGTTCCCCCTTGGGGACTAAACCTAATCCCAAAATTTTGACTAATATTTCCAACGTAAGATACCCATATTTCCTTTAGTGCATTTTGAAGCACACATCAACTATAGCCTCAATTTTCTCATTTACCTCTTAATAATTTTTTGTAAATAAACAATCCACAAACATCTGCTCAATGAGAAGTTCACATTGGTATATAATCTAATACACCATATTAAGAGCAACTCACATAATTAGAGAGCCAACGCCGGTTAATTCAAATGGATCTCCACCACAAATTTTCACTGCATGCATATTCACAAGTGATTTCTACTTCTATCACAATATCAAATTAATCTGGGAACGAGGATGATACTAAACTGAGCATGGAATACTAATGGGTCATAGCACCTGCCTCAAAATGTAATGATGCTTTCACATTTAATACACTATCTATACATTCATTGTGTCTTTCCTGTCTGATTATAAATCCTTAGGCTACAGCACATAACATGTTCCCCAATTCTAAATTATCTGCTCACAGTTGAAGAATAGGCAGAAGATGTAAATTGAAGAAAAAATGGAGTATCATCTTCTTCTATTGACATAAATAAAATTCATTCATAATATCAATTTAAGTTGTGGAAGTTTGTAAGTTGAAGAACTTGCGTTCCAGTGAAGAGTTTTATGCTTCCATTCCATGCTGCCCGATAGCACTCATTAGTCATTATTCCTTCTGGAAGAAAGAGAGCACAAAGTCTGTATGTACAGAGAAGAGCTGGGTGTCGACAAATAGCTGTTTGTCCAATATACAGCAAAGAAAATCATATGTTAGCATACGCCACTATTAAGTTTTTCCATGTGCAAAACAAACTAATTTCTTGGCACAATCCCACATGCTCAATTTAAGAATCAGCGCACCTTCATGAAAGGTCGGTTTCGACTGGGGAACGACTCAATGAAACTCTCTTTTAACAGCAATGATACCTGAACATCAATGGAAATTATACTTAGCGACATTCTTGTCTTGCAAGCATGGTAAGTCAAGCCACAAGTTTCCTTGCACACCAAAACACAGTATATACCGAGAATGGATTCAGATATAACCATCACAAACAGATGGATAATATTTAATAAGTTGGAAGGTTATATCGCAATGGTCATTTTATCAAGTTCTTTCAGAAATTAGATAGACCAGCACAGACGAATCAGCTATATATGTTGCTGCTAAGGCTCGAGGGAGGGGAATACCTAACCAAATGTTATACTATAAGTTAATGCTGAAACATAATGACTTATTGTTTGCCCCTAGAGCAGATACAGACAAGTTGCGGGTTTCATATAACTGATACAAGACAACTTGTGCAATCGCATGCTAATCATCCTTCACTTTTCACAATAAAACCCATATTCTTTCGATTCTTTTCTTCTTTAGTTGATGGAGCAGAAAAAACATAGCCAGCCGTCTAAACATTTTTTTATGTCCAAGAATTTTGAGTCAATCAGGGCATCCTAGTCTCACGGACTTCTGGATAGACAAACCTGAAGTGCCTCATTAAAGATAGCTCTAGAAACCAGTAGCAAGCAACAAAACAACAATTTTTTAAGGGACTAACAGTCTGCTGCAGCAACAGCAGCGACAAAATACAAACAAACAATACAAAAATGGTAGTTAAAAACAGTTACTTAACAGATTAGTTAAGTTAGGAAGTCTGTTTTGGTTGGTTAGTCAGCTGAGCTAATTATAACCACCATTGTATATATAAAATGTGTGCGCGCGTGCGCACCTCCATTGTCAGTTATAACTAGCTCAGCTAACCAACCAAAACAGACTTCTTAGTTTCTTAATTGATCCGTCAACTAAGTGCTAACTTTCTCTTTTGTACAGACTGTTTGTCCCTAAAAAAATGCCAGTGCAAAAAAGCGCACAAAGAGGCAGCTCAAGTTATTCAATTTTTACTCTTCACCGAGCTCAACTCAACAAACTAACATAAGTGAAATATACCTGCAAATAGCAACCTATTGAAGTTCAACCCTAATGAGCTATTCAAATTCATGCCAAGCTTGATCAAAATATTCTTCAATTCAACTTCTTTGTTTAGAACTCCTAATCACTAAAACAGTAAAATGAACTTCCTACTCAATTCCACAAAAACAACAATATTCTAGAGTACATAAATGTAATATGTAAGTTGGTCATGTTTAATGCTTGAGCGAAATAGGTCCTGCTAAGAGAATAAATAAAAATGAAGAAAAGGAAAAACAAAGTCAATATGCTTCAGCAACTTATCAAATTTGTGATGTTCTAGAAATATAAACAGACCTTATCATCGTTCGATTGAACATTGGTAATAGTATGAGAACGAAGGCTAGAGCACAGAGAATCCAAGTAAGACCTCAACACTCCCAAAAAACCTTTAGCAGCTTCAACCTATAATCATTACAAAGCAAAAATCACATCAGAACCTGCCTATAGGCATTAAACAATGCTTGTAAGCTCCGCTACATATTCTTCAAACAAATTATACCCAAGTTATACAAAGTAAAATGGCCATCTCATAATCGTAGTTGTTTCTACAAGTAAAAGAAGAGAGCTGCAATTTTTCCCCCCTTTTTTTAACTGAATACGGAATCTGATTTTTATTCTGTCTTCATGTTTTCCGTTGTACACTACTCCAGTCAGAACCCATCTTAAAAATTGCCAGAGTATTCATTACACTACAATACAACTGGCACTTATAGAGAAGGTGGTATTTCAGGGTGGTGATTTCCTATGTTGATGTGGATTTTCCCATGCTGATTAACTATAGTGATTTTCAAGAGGACAGAAGAGCCATCAAGTTTCTTGGTCGTTTCCACAACCAAAGCAAGAAAGTATCAAATAGAAAGTCACTCATAATTTATGAACAAAACTTCCTCAACATCAATTTATGAGTTCAACGAATATCTAAAGGTAAAATCTATGCATCCAGCATATGTTTTTCTCAATTCAGATATCCAACCTCTGGTTTCTATATCCCAATATCAACGATGGGAGTACGACAAGTGCACCTCAAAGAAAAAGCAAAAGGGACAAAACTTGTGATCATAAATGTCATTGAAAACCACTTCATGAATCTGCCAAAAGAGCCCCACCTAAACTACCAAGGACACAGGAAATCAAAAAAAATTCCTTGCAGTTCACTTTTCTAAGCCAAATGCACCATATCACTGCTATAAATGCACATGTACAGCATCTTCTTCATATAGCCTACATTAGACCCCAATAAACTCGTACCAATCCCCTTATCCCAATTGGCAAAAGAAAAAAGTACTACATACTTTTCCTCAATCAATCCACTAAATAAATCATTTTACTTGTATTTATGATATGTCTTTAACATTCATCCATTCTAATACAAGGACACTTCCTTGATCTAAATGTTCGATTCTAATACAAGGATACATCCTTGATCTACATGTTATCAAACTTGTAATGAAAAGACAAGATTTTATTTCTTATCATGTTGGTTAAAGCAGTTTTTATCTAATTAATAAGATCTAGAGTCAAAACCTCAGTTTAAATCCTCTATTTTCATTGCCCATTCCATCTCCTATTCCATTTCATGAATTATGACATGTGTATTAAATATTTCTTTATAAAAATAATTAATTGAAAATCAGATACACCTGACATAAATAGAGTAAGTTGGAATAGAAAATGAAATAGAGAATCCAAAGTGGTCAAAACTTAAAGATAGGAATCGACATCAATATAACTATTACCTGCACATCAGTACATTCATAAACTGGCCTTTTGTTCCCCAAATAACTCTCTCCCACCAGCTTTGCATGGTAAGGGCTAAGGCATGAGTATAGTTCTCTATGTTGAGGCAGCTGAGGTAATGATGGTGATTTTACCTGTCGACCACAATAACACAAAGGGGATCAGGTTCAGGTAACTATGGTAGAATAAGTACCATTGCATGCGATTAACTAAATAGGTTTAAGAAAATGGCATCTGTGAGCTGATAGGGAATCTAGTGCTTGAAAGACCATGCACCTATAACTTGGTAGGTCACATATGTTTGTCTAGTCATACGTTAAAATTAAAAGATTATGAAAACACGGTCTTAATTGTATGCATAAAACCTGAAGGTAGCAAAGGGAAGAGAGAGGTAAGGAGGTTTAAACAACAAAGCTCAGGGGCATCAAAATATTGTTTTTCAGTAAAGAAATTGTGTTACTTCACCCAATACATGCCTAGAGTAAAAATCATTTCAATCTCCTCATCTGGATTCTTACAGATCCATTTCCAACGGCTTTTCTGATCAAACTCAACATCAATAACTTTCAATGGAACCCCGAATTTATTCACCTAGGAAAAATCCAATCAAGGAAAGTAACAAGCCCAAAGAGCATCTTGTAATGTGATTTGTTTATTACATGCAGATGTGGACAGACCCACACTCTCCCCACAATAGATACATTTTACAGTAAAGCAATAGATAAGCAATTGATGCCACCATGGTAACACTTCTTGAGCTGCCAATCTAGATTTAACATTATATTATACCTGGTTTCTATTTGCATCCACTAGAATGACATTTGTTAACTTGGATTGCACTTCAGTTGTCTTGTTCTTCACACCTACCTGCTCAAAAGACAAACACAAGTAAGTTTAAGCAGCTCACAAGAAAACAAGATCATTAAGGAAATAGAAATTTAACCAAAGGACCCCACCACTAAACTTCTAAAATTTAAGATTTGTACAATTAGATCCAACCTCCAGATATGTCAATAGCAAGGGAGCACTATGAATGAGACAACCAGGTGTCTTAGAAAGCCCAAAATCTCAGAAAGGAACATGCAAAAAGTTAGGTAATAATGCAAACTCCAATGCTACCAATCAATGGGAAATACTAAATTGTGAGGAGCTCTATCCGCTTCATGTGATTCACATGTTCAAGTATATCCGCTTGCGCCAACACTTTTGCCTCGACAGTGGAATACTTAGACGAAGTAAAAACATGAGATAAACTAAATTGATAGTGTGGAATGATGATACGAATTAAATTGATAGTGTGGGATCTAAGAAATGGGCGTAGAAATGACTGGTGAAAGCAGACAGGATAGCAGCAATATCAGGTGATAAATTTCAAAGCCTGAATAATTGTGTCAAGGAATTACATTTTATCAGGAGGATTCCATTACTTTTATTTTTTCTTCATTTCTCACAACATATTGCTTTGAGTTTATCTTTGATTTTCCGAACGTTCAAGTAAAGCAATAGGATAGGCTAGACAAAAGCATTTATTAGGCAAAATAAAGGTTACTCATAACTATGTTACCACAATTTCTGTTAGAGAGATTTCCGCTAACAAATTATATGCAGTAATATATTTTTCTCTCAAAATCCAATGAGTACCATTTTAGTGAAGACATACGCGCACCCCAATCATTTCAACAACACCTCAATGCAAGACAAAAATACAAAATACACATCCTTAACAGGAAGCATGATAATAAGAACTGCACCAGAATTTACATATTCTTGTGGCTTGAATGGTCACAACGCAAAAAAATTTCCTTGGTTCACGCATGGGTCAAAGTTGGCTAAAGAGTTAAGGTTTGAAGGGGATCAACATAAAATAAGGACTTGGGGATCTTCTTGGGTTCCACAAACAGTTTTTAATATCAATTAAAGCAGAAGAAAAAAGAAAAGATTTACAGAATGCACAAAACCGGAAAAGAAAAGAGAGTATTAAAGAGCACCTTGCACTGGCAAATATTCAGCTAATCCACACAATCAAACTCATGATAACAGTATTTCATAGATCACTAGATCTCCTAATTACAGCAACTCTGTTAACAGAGACTCTTCTAGACTCCTCAGGTAATAGTCTCTGTTGGACAACAAAACTGAAGATTCTTTAAACTATATTGAGTACCAAATCCAACCATAATTGAAAGGACCCAATCACTTTTGGCTTCAAAAAAAACCAATCCTACATAATAAACATCCATAGAGAACTAACACAAAAATTGCAAAATATAAGCATCCAAAGCTTCGACTAATTTGGTCCACTTCCTCTCATGAACATATACCGATTTGCCTTCTAGTTTAGCATATGCTTGAGATCAACTTTAAATTTTCACTATAAAATTTATCTAAGAACTTAGTTTTCCTTACGTTCAAGCTATCTTCCAAATTGGCATGCGATGGAGGTTTTAAGTATTGACTTAATTCTTGCTAAAGTAAATGAGAGATTGAGAAAGTACACAGTCCATTCACAATTGAATGGTGTCATTCGGTTTGGCAATATCAGGTGATATTTGAATAATAGGTACCTGAATTAACATTTCAATTTCTACCCTTATATCTAATTGACAAAAACACTGTCATTCAGTGCAAGAACTTTAAGTAAGCAATTAGGTGTTACTCTTTCAGGAAAAAAGTTATTAGTAAAATACATTTTTCAACAGCGTCCTCAAGGGAAGAGAGGAACAAAAAGAAGTGAGTACTACTACAATATTCTCACCTAGTTTGATTACCATGTGACCAGTTATAAGACACCACTAGTAGTGATGTTAATATTTACTAACTTGGTGAAAGTCAAAACAAGTTCCACGGTGGTAAAAATGTTTCTGTATCAATTTCCTTCATCATTCCATACAGATTCCAGTACATAACACGCTTTTACAGTCCAAAGATGATGACAAAAGATGCTTAGCTACATAGTATCAGCTTCATTTAAGTAAACTTGCTTATTGGTGGTTAGCAGCTTAGCATTTCTGCTCCATGTGAGGCTTAATTTTACTTATTAGATATATAAGACTCAATTAATAGCACAGTTCGTCATTCATTTCCACAAACCTGCATATTTTAAGAAATTGTCATTTTGTAAAGTTATTCCAAATTGCCAAATTTTGGATGTAGGGGAATCACAAGTTGCCAAATTTTACTTTAGATACCCTAGTATAGGCATGCAGGTGCTCACAAGTCCAAAAAGTGGTTTTTTGTCATTACTCCTTACACACAAAAAATGAATACAGTTAGAAGAGAAACTAGCACTACAGTATTAAGGCAAAATTCTTTAAAATGTTATACAAGTATAGAGAATTTGTTTTGACTTTTAATTTGAACAGGAAGAACAAAAAAATTGTTGAAGAAAGCAAGTTGAAGAGCACGCACGCCATCGACTCATAACTTCTCCCGAAATTTGCTAATGAAAAATCATCTCAGAGTTGATTTAATTGTGTAAAGCAAAACTGGAAATGCATAAGCCAGAAATATGAAAAACTCACTATGTATGGGACAGGTGCATCCAGAAAGTCCAGCATGTCATTGGGCAAAACCTGCAAATAGGTTATTATCAAATAACATTACAAACCATAAATATCTAGAGCTAAATGATTTCATGAAAAAATAAAAAGAAAAGGAAATTACCGGCATTAACAAGCTCTGCCACTGATAAGGTCGAATCAAGGGGATAATTGACAGAACTAAAGCAGACAAAATACCCTGCACAAGCAACCAATAAAGCCAAACTGGTGTCAAAACTTGGTTCTTTCTTCAGTATCCATGGATGGCACACAGAAAGACAAAATAAGGTGAAAGCAGATGTAGATAACAAGAATTTAAAAGATCAGATTTGTCAAGGCTAATTCTTCTAGAAACAGCAAGCAACCTTCCATTATATTCAATTATACAGAGCAGAACAGCTTATGAGCGTCTCACAAGATGGTCTTCAACTATAGCATGTTAGAGAAACTTACAAAATTTCATAAGATAATAATGACGAATAATGAGTAAAATTCAGACTCAAGGAACACAATAAACTAGAAGAATAGTAGAGTTCACAAACACTTTAAAAATTACCACATACCAAATTTGAACAAATGATCACAATCTGTTTCTCCAGTAGGGCTCCCACAAATAATGTTAGCACCTGTAAAAGACAACGGCATTAAATACTTTAAGTAGCACAGGTAAGTGAATGGACAGGCATCAAAGCACCGAGTACCTCTATAAAATTATGACTTATTATGGCACACAAACATGCCTAGGGTATGCATGGCCCACCCACATGCATGTGGTTGTGTGCTTGCTAAATCTCCAATCAAATAGTCTATTCAAGTCATATTGCAATTTTATGCAACCTAATAAGGATTACAATAGCAACAAAAGCAGCTAAAACAGAGCACATCAATGCTCCCTGGGTGAAATGAGGAATTCTACTTTCCTACTATAAGCAATGAACTTACATGCTCCAGTCGTAGGGAACCACATAGGCAAGCAACAGCCCATACTGATAAAGCAGCTGCCTCCTCCTCTGCCATAAGTACGCTCTGGGCCTGTAAGGGAAAGAAACATGTACAACATAAACAGAGACCTTCCTACTTTAAGAGAACAGTCACTAGATAAGGTTGAAAAAACTTTAGTCATAAATTGTGGACATTCTCATTTCATTTTCTTACTACGTTAGTAATTTTCACCCAATTTACATCCAGCCAGAGGCAAAAGGAATGGACAAATAAAGGATGTGAAAGCCCCACCCATGCATACCTCTGCTAATTCCAAACTTGTGTTGAAATATTTCAAATCAATTCTTGAACCAGCAATATGTAAAACTGTTTCATCAGTTCTATGATATTCTAGAGGATGCAAGTGTTCCAAAGGGTGGAATTTGATTGTTGAACCACGTGCTGGGCAACCTAATTCGTAATATTCACAAATTATTTGCAAGGATCCATGGTTGTTTGCCTGCAAAAGTTGGTGACAGGAAAAAGAACATGTCAGGCGGCATATAAATTATACGGCAGAGATCAAAATGCATCTAGGCTTCAAATTTCAACCTTGGCCCACTCCAGGATATCACTTTGTTCACTGAAGATATCTCGACCAGATGATGATGCCTCTTCTGTTTCTGTCTCGTCAAAATCACTTCTGAAATGCCTATCTTCACTTGAAGAGCCTTGGAAACTGCATTAACAGAACACAACAAATTTCTTAACATTGAACCATATCAATCTAGCAAGTGAAATTACAAAGAAATGTCAAGTTAATGTATCTAGGCCAAGACTTGGTAAGGAAGCATGAGGGTTTCAGGTCAGGGCCCAACAGAAAAAGGCTCAATTTTACCTCGGTACAACAGAACATCTCCAAGGTATTGATGCATATTGGCATGCCATATAAGAAAAATACCTATAGTATAACCACATGTGACTTTTAAGCTATCCGTTACAAGTTACGTAATTCACTAAATTTAGGGATTTACAACGATTGAAAACAAGATATGGCCCTATGGTGCTTTATGATGATTTTTAAGCACAACACAAAATCAATCATCGGACTCACATGTCAAGAAAATGCTAGAATTGTGTCAAGAATATTGCTGATCATACTTAAATTCTTTATTACAGATATAAGAGGTAACCAGCATAGCATGACATCATCAAAGAGAAGTAGGCTAGATGTAGGTACCTGCAAGAAGAAAATAGGAAAAGCATGGGCCAAACAATAGAGATGATCTACCTGGAGGAAGACTCGGAGCTTTCGCATTGCTGATACCGTAGCAATGGTAAAACAGCATTTGGTAAACGTCTCTCTGATAATTGCTTGTCGGAAAAATTGTCATTAACACAAGAGTCAACCAGAGGTTCTTCCCAAGAAGCTAGCTTCTCTATTTCAGGATCAAGTGTCATGTTGCCATTAGGTTCTTTCCTCGAGCAGCTTTCTCGGCTTGAATGTTGAAGCTCAAACTGAGAAATATCATCAGTCAAGCTTTCCAAAGAACCACTCATGCTTGATTGAGAAGCTTCAACTGCTGTTACATTTTGCTTGTTGACTGCTCCACCTGCCAGTGGTGAACTACCAGTTTTCTCCTCTAATGTTTCAACCATATCGTCGCCCACAGGTGACTCATAATCCAAATTATTTATCTGCTTTGTTAAACGTTCTAACCTCTCTTCTGTAAAGATGCTACAACACAATGCAAAAGGTGAAACAATCACATAAGGATGAGCATTGAGAAGAAAAACATAGCTGCAATTTGTCTGCTATTTGACAATCTAAACTAACAAAGTACATTCTGTGGATATGGTGAAATAAACAAATATATCAATATAGGTAATGGCCAAAGAGCAAGCAACTAAGTTTCTTAACAAGACGTGAACATAGGATTGTAAGAAACAATACATGTTTACAGTCTGAAAATCAATTCATTAAGTCAGAATAAGAGCCCATTCAACCTAGAACTGTTGCCCATCCAACACTGGAGCATGCACCAGAAAATAAAAAGTACCACAATATTAAGGCAATACTCTAATTCTTTCCCCCATATTTAAGTATTTTTATGGAACTGAAATCAATTGGAAAGATTGACAAGGAACAGAAAATCATCTATTAAAGATTCCAAGGATGAATTTAAATCTATCATTAGCTTTTCACAAATTTAATAAGAAATATGGTGATATATTCTTTTCATAATTTTTCCATCAACGGTTCAGTAATGTTCAGTAATCCCAGGTAATCTTTACACCAACTTTCTACAGGTGTGTTTTCTTTGTCTATTCCCTCCATTAGGAGAAAGATGGTGGGAGTTTGCCTCTGCTATGAGAACTAGTATTAGCTTAATGATTTAGTCATGTAGTAACTGCAGCATCATAAGAGAATATGTTAGCAGCATAACAAGGAACTCTTGAATTGTTTACATATTTTCCAACTGGGAAGAATTACATGTAGCATGATAGACAAAGTATACACACCTATTCAACACACCAAAATGCAGCTCAAAAAACGGAAGCCTGGAAAGAATGCAATAACAACGGCGTGTAGTTAAAATGTGGCGGCTTCGGCTTGAGGAAAAGGGTTGCCCATCTGAAATTGTGGAAATCAACCTTGATGGCTTTTGTATCATTTCTTCAACCAAAACACAGCAACCATAAAGAGTTGAAGCATCTGCCACCTGGATGCAGAAGACAAAGTTAAAAACTCGAATAAGAAAGAGAGCTGTCCTATGTAAACTTATTAAATAAGGACATTTTTTCTGTACAAACTTAAAAGTACATCAGCACTACTGTCGACAGCTTTACATTGGCTATATTTTAATACGTCTTTTTTCTTTTTAAGGTTTCCGAATATAAAACCCAACATCTCCACCAAATACACCTTCCCTCAAAATGGTTTTTAAATCCTAATCACTTCAAATATTTACATGCCTTAAAAACAAAAAATACATTTGTTTATATTCATAGGGGAGACATTTTCTATGATAGACATTTTGTTAATTGGTTGTGTCACATCAAGCTTTTATGTTATAGATGTTATTATATAAGTATATATTTAATAATGATTAGGTTTCAAAAGACCACGCGCCCTAGGGGGGAAGCAAAAATGTATTTTGAACAAATTATTAAATGTTTAGTTTCATTTTTGGGCCAAGGAAAACATTCTCCAAAAGAATTTAGACATAGCTAACTTTTCCATACAAAAAGAAGTAGATTCTAAATAAAGAATGTAGGCAAACAATGGAAAACGTCAAAAGCAATCAACCTAAAGAAAACTCTGAAAAACCTTAACTCCATTCAATGATACTGAGAAAAAGGGAAGCAACCAGTGATCATTCCATTGCCAATAAGTTATAACTTACACACAATCTTTGTCTGACAAGATTTCAGAATTTCATCCTTGCAAGTCATGTAGATAACTTTCACACATCAATTCAATATTAACTATGGCTGTTGTACGGAAAGTTGGCAATTATCAATAGACAATGTCTCAGCAATTTACAAGCAAACAGATGAGTTTTCACAAATTTACAGCACTAGAACCAGCAAGCAAACAGTTGTTTCAGAAAAAATTCATGAAAATGCAAAACTGCATAGGTTAAATAGAGAACAGGGACCAAATTCAGCAAGCAAACCTAACTTCTTAATAAAAATGTATTGATATCCTACAAATGTCCCTTGAAGTTGAAATATGTAGCTCATCATGTTAATTTAAAATATGTTAGTTAAACAATCAGAATGATTTATTAAAATACCACGTCATGCTAATGTAACATGATCATGATGCTTATCAGTGAAAATCTAGATTCTATCATCTTTTATGGTGACTGGTAAGAAAAAGAAAACTTGTTGAATAGCTTTATGCATGTTGCTCTTGGTGCTTGAGCCAAAACTGAAAGTGTCGGAGGAAAAGAGAAGTAATACCCACAGAGATGCATTCACATAAGCCAAAGATGAACTGTATTTTACAACATATGAAAGCCAAATTTTTCCACATGCCAACAAGCTTTGTCGTAAATACGGAAGAGAAAGCCATCAATGAAAGACATAACCATCATAACATACAAAGAAAAGGATATTGGACAACAGTGTTCTCTGAATAAGCAAGATCCAAACAAGCAGAATACAAGAATATAACAATCTGTTTCATTGACTTCAAATAAGATGTATGTAATAATTTATGAGAATAACAAAATCAGAGAACTAGAAGAGCAACTCTTAACACAGCATTCAACTGCAACTAGAAGCAGGCAGATAGTGTTTAAACATCTACATTCCACCCACAAAGAATCCATATCTATAAAGTCATTCAGAAACCTTAAAGGAAAATAAGTTTGTCAAGAACCCAAGTTCTATGATGCTAGCATTGGACAAACTGCAAAAAACTAAACAATAGGATTTTTTCAGCACACCTGCAACCGGAAGACAAATGACAGATCACTCTGCTTGAGATGCCCCTGCAGATATAGTACCAAAATAATTCAAAAGACACTCAGCAAAGCAAAAGAAATGAAATCATAATGGGCATGCAATAATCCTGCATTATGATAATTGTAATGGCAATAAACAAAACATTGAGGAGAAAACTAGAAAGAAAAGAGTCCTTAGCCACACTTTTCTTGCTTTTTATTTTTTTTTTTTTTTGGTTGGGGGGTTGGGGGGTGTGGTGCTGGGCTGAAACCCTAGCCAGACTTCCACTAGCGAAACTATATTATTACCTCCAAGTTTCAAAGAGTGAAAAAGAGACAAATAGAACTTAAAGAGGCAAAAAGGGAAAGGCATAGAAGCAAAAGGGTACAAGGAGAGGTAAATGGATAACATGTTTGGTAGCCTTTCACGGCAATCTGCAAGTGTCTTCCTCCTAATTACCAGGCTTGAACTTAGGACCCATGATGATGACATGAATAAAATTATTTAAACAGATCGATCAATTTGATAATTCAACATAAGGGCCGATTTGCTTTTAGATAGGATCAAATTTTACTGAAAGACACATTTTTGACAGAAGAATTTTTTCTTGACTTCTTCAGAGCTAAATGACAATAATGCAAGCACAAATCAGTCCCTTTACATACCTGTCCAAGGAGTATCTCGCTCAACTCACTCATTGATGGAGTTCTCTCAACAGCATTCACCTGTATTCAGGAGTCAATTTCATAAACTCATATCAGTAATAAGCGGATTGAATAGAGACTATTGACATTGATCATCTTCTAGAGAAGCGAAGTTAGACAAGGTGACTGCAGTCTCAACTATTCTTTTAAACAAGAGACCAAGTTGAGTCTCAACTGCAGTCTTCTTGCAACTGTTTTAGCACAATCTTCTAATGCAACAAAATTCTGCAAAGACTTCCATATGCCACACAACTTGCACAGAAATGGCTTACAGATGCACAGGCTCAACTTATCAAGTAAATGGGGGCAAGTCAATGAAACAATGTTGATTGCTCACTAACAAACAATTGGTTTTAAGCTAGTGAATTAACAACTACCAGAAAAATGTTCAAACCTATGAAACAATTGTTTAATGTAGCTTAGGAAGACTCTTCCAGACAATTTCACACACATGAAGGAATTAGAGAATCTATTTTGGTCAGCTTTAAAGTGCTCAATACGATGAAAAAACATCAAGCAAATGAATAATAAATTGGACTTTATCTTTGTTAAAACAAGCATCACTATCGCTGAAAAGAGCAATACTTAATTGGCTTCATCCCTTTCTTATCCATTCAAAACATGTTAAACTGATTTCTGAACCACAATATTGCAGGTTGCTAGACCAAAACATACAGCGCCCACTACCCAGGAGGACGAAATAGGCAAAGTATTTGCAAGTTAAGCAAACTCAGAAACCACTAACTGGAGGCGAATGAGCTATTTCACTTCAAGTCTCACCTCTACTCCCTCAGGAAAGCAGAAAGAAAGGAGATCCTTGTATTTAAGTGGCAGCTGCTTTTCTGGAGGGTAAACAAACAAGACCTGAAATCCAGAACAGATGATTGTTTGAATTCTTATAATCATTATTTATTAGTTATTTCATCACAAAACAGAAATTATGATGGCAAAAAACACAAATCAGAACCTGAGGCTCAAGGTTGGGTTCTATGCGGGACTGATGCTGACCACCAAGTGCACTTCGAAATCTCCCCGAGCCTTCAAACTTTCTAGCAAAGTACAGATTTTGAAGTGCTTGAACATCAGAATTAGGAGGAAGTCCCACAACCACCATGCTTTCAAAAAGCTTTGATGGCTCCTTCCAAACTCTGTGATCCTGCATGCTTTAGTACGATAGTGATACAAGAAATGACGCAAACCTCAAGGAACAAACTTTTCTATTTACGTGAATGTCTTAATAGTCTCAATGTTAAATTTTGGGCTACGAAGTCCCTCTAGCCATGGAATTTTTTTTACTTGATTTAGGGGAATAAACACACTGATTAGGTTATCAAGGAATTGGAAACAATCCATCCTATATATAAAGATATACAGAAAAGCAGGTGAAGTTGCTAGAATAGGTTCTACTTGTCCAATATAAATGAACTTGTGTTCCTTCATTTTTGCATAATTTTTCATCCCAACAGAAATTTTAATGACTACTAACTTAGACTTGCTGACAACATACAAGCAAATAAATGAAATAGTAAACTAATGAGAATAGAACCTACCAGTAACTGCAATTGAAAGTTAGCCCATTGACGTTTTTGACTAGTTAGTATTTCTGGGTTATAAGATCCACTTTTCAGTTGAGGAGGACTAGATAGGCCCTTTAATATTCTTGAAACATGGTGCTGAAGTTTTTGAAGCTGGCTACCACTTTCATCTTTTGATGAATATACGACAGAAGGTCGTGGTGAACGAACAGCAGCTGCTGCTGCTGCAACAGCTCTAGCAACGTCTTCAGTTGTTTGCATAAAAAATGATGCACTCCAACTAGGGCTACCTGACTCTTCATTTTTATCCATCTACTAAACTCCTCTCCTGCAAAACACATGCAGATATGAACATGGAGGACAAAGGCAAGGCAACCAGCTTTTAATTTGTAACTTGAAATCAAAAACTTTTAGAAGAAGGAGGTAGCTTTTGTCAATGCAAATTGTCCAGATAGCGTAATGCTTCCCAAATAAACAGAAGAATGAAAAGAAAAAAGCAAAACTAAAAATAACTGTATTTGGTCCTGTGTTTCTCCATCTTCTTCTTGGAAAAACACATACATCCTTTAACCGAAAGCTTCGGAATTAATCCATGCAAAGGAAGTATTAAGAGTCCATTCAAACCCACTCTATTTGAGGTATCCCAGTGATCATATATGCATTTTGGGAGGTAGGGATTGGTTTGCAAATAAGATATAAAAACAAATAAAACACCGAAAAAGTTCCACCCACTACAAATTTAGCATGAGTGTATTATATGCAATACTTCACACAATCAATTAGAAGTAAAAAGAGCTTTGTAGTCAATCCATGGCTCCCAACAACAACAAACAATAACATAAGGCCACCAAAATGCAAGCCTGTGGTTCATCTTTCTACCCTTTTGCTTCATGATACGCTTTCTAAACTAGAACTTCAGATAGATAATACTAATTTCTATATCCTAATTTCAACTTTCTAATCTGCTTCCCACTGCCAGCCGCCAACCACCTCCTCCCTCCCGGGCCATTTTTCCACCATCATAACAAGTCATACCAATCCCCACTCAAACGAACCCTCAAAAAAAAGAGAGAGAGAAATAAAAAGAAAAAGGGAAACCAAAGAAAAAAAGCACTGCATAAAGAAAAAAAATCAGACAAGTAGGTGGTTCAAACGGGCATCCATCTGCCTCGTACTACAATATGAAAAGAAATTACTGAAAACCGAAGATAGAGAAACACTTTATTCCCTGATATTCACCTGACTTTATATTAATACAAATAGACAACCTTAAAAAGCAAATTCCTAAATCGACGAACAAGATCACAACTTTCCACCTGGGGAGCACGAAGAAGCAGATAAACCGCCGAATTCCAAGAGAATTGAGCTTGAGCCGCCAGTTCAAAACTATATCTCACAAAAATAAGATCAAAATCAAACCAGTAACGTAAAATGCCATAAAATTCCAAAGTGAAAACAACAATTAAAAAAAAAGCAAGAACCATAACTGATGAAAGACAAGAACAGAAATAAATACAAAATTTATTAAAAAAAAAAACAAGGGACAAAAAATTAAACCTTTGTCATAAACGATAATTTTTTTGGAGAAAGAACGATGTGCAGAAAAATATCCAAATATGTTGTATATGACATATGTGCCTGTAGGTTGGAACTTTGTTGAGAGAAAACTATAGAGAGAGAGAGAGACAGAGAGAGAGAGAGAAGCAGAGAGGGTTCAGGCGGCCAAAACAAAGAGAGAGAGAGAGAGAGAGCGCTTTGTCCCTTGTTGGTTTTCAAGAACGAGATGAAAAAGAAGAAAGGGCGGAAAATAAACCCCTCGAAAGATAAAGAAGCAGAGTGCAAGAAAATGACAATGAATTAGAACCCTATTTTTCACATAACTTAATTAATCAATTAGAACTCTACTTTTCACACAGATTAGTTATTTATTAACTAGCTAATCTTCCAATTGAACTGTTTTTTTATTTTTTTGCATGAAAAGAGGCATAATAAATAAAGAGGAAGGATTACTCACCTAAAAACGATAATATATAACGAGGCCGTGGGTTGGCCGGGCGGGGTGGGGTGGGGTGGGGTGGGGTGGGGTGCGGTACCATGAATCAGAAAAAGCCATATTTGGGGTGCTAAGGATGTGTTTGGTTGCAAGAAATGTTTGTTGGCAAGGTGCTTATAAAATATTTAATAAAAAATGGAAAACTCAAAACCATCCTTGCATTTCAATTAATTGTCAAAATTATGCCTCAAACTTTTAATTTTTTTTCAAATAACTTTTCCTCACATAATTTTTGGTAAAATTTCTATCGAATGAAGGATAATTAGGTGTTTGTATTCCAAAAGAAAAAATTATTAAAATAAAATAAATTTGAAAAAATTCATAATCGTCTCCAATGCATGTTACAATGAATTTTCAAAATCATCCCTAAAATATTTTATTTTGTCAATTTATCTTTTAAAATCCAACAAATAAAATTAATTTGTTATTGCCCTGTGATCTTTAACTTAATAATATACATCTTGCATATAAAATATGTGGTTAGAGATTTAAATTTTAATAGACTCTTGATGTATGTTGTTTAAATTAAAAAGTATATATTATTTATAATAAAACAAAGTATTTACAGGGACAATAAATTGAAGTTATATCAGTAAATTTGTGTTGAGAAATATAATGCATGTTTGTTTATATTTTGGAGAATTTTTGTATATTTGTTTATATTTTAGGGGAGAGAAATTTTACTGTAACAGTCAAATTAATATTTTTTTATTAAATTTTTGGGATAAAAATAAAATTGAATAATATTTTTATTGTAAAAATAATAATAAAATATATAGTATGTATATGTTTGTATCCGTAATGATTGAATATAATTTTTTTTAATTGTAAAAATAATTATAAAATATTATGATGTGTATATATATGTATACGGGGTTTTTGATAATAAACCAATTGATTTGAAAGGATATTATGGGGATTGATATTTGGTATTTTGACAAAAAATCAAGTCATATGTTTGGTTACATTTTGCCAATGTAACCAAACATAGGAAGTTTTAACCAACTTTTTTGTGTGGATGTCTCTATGTGTGTGTATCTAATTTCTTAAATATATTTTATTAACAATAAAAATAAAATCAAAATTGGTTGACAATTATAGAAATATATATTTACTATGTATCATTTGTGTCCTTTTTCTCTAAATTGTTATATTTGACCAACCATCATGGCGACTCATTTTGAAACTTCTTAATAGAATATAGATACAAATGCATACTCATTTATACATTACAAATAATTGTCTATAGACTTAATTACCTAATAACTAATTATTTAATAATGTACATTTATAAAATAATATTTAATTCTTTTACCAACTCAAACGTATAATTTATTGCACAATCAAAATTAAATATTCAATTTTTTTCTTAATAGCAAAAGAAATGCATTACATCAAAACAAAATGTTGCTTGACATGGAGCAACTTAATTGAACCAAAAAGATAAAATGAAGTATAATATTCTTTACTTATTGTACCTTTGAAACATAGCATATATATTAAATAAGTCTAATATGGGAGTATTTAGCATCCAACACATCTGCTTAGAGTTTATCAATGGAATTTAACTGGTCGAAAGGACAACATTAACCACATTAAAATCTTCAAGAATGGTTTTAAGAAACTTAACCCTTTTAAATTTTCCCCCCAATAACATTGACTTGGTAGATGACTTTTGATGTGCTTAGACAAATTTCTCAACACAAAGTACAAGCCATTCAATTGATTAAAGATTTATTTCTCCTAAATCTAAGGCAAGTTCAGCTCAACAAATATTTACCAAGAACTTTATACAAGGTATTATACTTAAGAATTTTGTAAAATACTTTTGTAATTTTATAAGATATTTTGAAGCATACTTTAAAATTTTAAATACAAGCTGATAGTATCTCAAAATAATTTTTTATTAAATTTAAAAAAAAGTATGAACATCTCATCTTATTGTTAAAATATAACGAGCTAATTTTATTTTAACCACATACTTATATAATTTTATTTCATTTTTCTTATAAATGTAAAGTTGTAAAACCAACTTATTAGTCCTTAAAACTTGGCTTTATGCATCGAGCCCAAGTTGCTTCTACTTTTTGCTTAACTTGTATTAGCTCTCTTCCAAGACTAAAGTTTAGGCTTCTTTTACTTTATTTGCTTTTTTTATTCAACTAGAAAGAAAAAGGAAATAATGAAAGAATGTTTTGTGCATTACAAATGACATAATGCTCCCATTTCAAAGACATAATGATAGCAAGCATATGTTACAAAGAATAATTGTTTGGGTGTTTAACTTGAACTCTTTCCTTGTTATCGAGGGGTGGATATTGGCTAAACTCAAACGAATGTGTTGGATTTATTATTCGCACTATTTTTTAATTAGGGCATTAACTGCTCAATTCATGGCGCTTATAGAGCGCAGTCACCTTAAGTTGATCGTAGTCTTGTACAATGTTTTGCATTGCCAAATGATTAGGGGACTAGTAGTAAGCATTTGATCGTAACAATTGGTATCAGAGCAAGGTCATGGGTTCGAGTCCCCAAGCTATTGTTGGGAGGGAAAATTGTTGGATTTATTATCCGCATTATCTTTTAACTCAGGGACTAACCACCCAACCCATGACGCTTATTCAATGCTTTGTGCTGCCAAATATATAAGAAAATAAAATTTTGTTTCGATTAACAGTTATATCTTTTAACTTAGTGGTAAATGCTTAATCCTAACAGAATGGTACAAAATATTGGTACGATTTAATTCAAAAAACTACATGATGATATTAACTTCCTAAAGGTTATCAATTAAGAAACCAATGTAATCAATCAAGCTAAATACTTAAAAGGTTCTTTTAAACAATAGATATTTATAATATATGGGAACTTAAAAAAAAATGTTATAGTAGGGGGGAGTATAGTTGGATTAGTCGTGGAGCTGAGAATTATAAATCTATAATTATAAGCACAATATAAATACTTGAATAATTTAAAATCATCGTAAATTTCAAAACCTAAAAAAGCTCATCTTCAGCTATTTTTCAGTCATTATCATAAATTTTGTATATATATAATATTGGAATTAATTTTATTGAAACAAAAATTAACAATTTATTCTACAAATCACAATAAAATTAAAAGTGATTTCTATAGGCCCACAAAAACTACAACTTACATATGTTGAAGAAAAATGTAACCAAACACAGAATAACCTCTCAGGTCATTTGTTTGATAATAAACAAGAAGACAAGATTTCTTCCGAACACTGCCGCAATAAGCTGAAAGCTAATCGTAAGCCCTTTGTGGTTGGTCAGCACTCAGGAGGTGCGCCAAACAGATCCTTTTCAGCCGTAGTCTCGTTTTCAAGTGACCAGATGCGTGTTGAATTCTTATTCTGTGTGATTTCATTTTAAAAAGAAAAACGAAAATCATGTTTTGAGTCTTAAAACATATATCTTTTGCATATTTATCGAATTATTTTTCCAAAACATCTTCTTCTTTTTTTCTAAAAACAATCATTTTTAAAAGCCGACCCGTATCTTTCAAGTACTTACATGTGCTATTTTCTTTCTAAAAGAAATATTTTGATACAATTCATAGGTCAAATATAATTTAATTGTACAAATTTTACAAGACACTGATTTAAATATATTCTTCGGCAAAATAGTCCAATTCTGTATAGTAAATACTTCCACAAAACAAAAAATAAATGAATCCAAAATGTTATCTTTAAAAACTTCACAATATGACATGGTTAATTAATTCTCTGTTTGGCGGAGCCCGTTGACCAGTTAGTCAAAGGTGGTTAATTAATAGTGTACACTGTACAGAATAGATGAGGAGGTTTGGTAACATATGATATGGATCCGAGGCATTAATTTATAATTAAGTTGAATGATTAAAAAGTTCGCTTACCGGCGGGGGTGGCTTTTTCCATGGACAACTTGGACTGCAACTTGCTTTCCCTGTTTAAATAAGACCGTAATCACGTGTCACGTGTCGCTTGCAGTTCCGTTGACAAATACTACTTTTTCTCCTCCGCCACACGGACTTCTTCCCCGGCGAATGAGAACATATTTGACCAATTTTATTGTGTAAAATATTTTTAAAAATTTCTAAAATATTATATTTTATTTTTAAGATATTTGGATAATACAAAATGAATTAAGATTTTTGCTTTTTTTTTTTGAATTACAAAACTCTGACATTTTATATTAGAAGTTTGTAAGTGAGTCTTTTATAAATGTAGTAGAATATTTTAAAAAATTCATATGCTCAGTAATCATTCTTTACTATTTGTATTTACTACTGATGTTATTCAAAAATAGAGTTAAGGTCTTCTCTAAAAGGCACAAGAGTTTTTTGAGTTCTTTTCTTTAAAACATAATGCAAAGAGTTTGAGCTTTCGATTTTCTGCAAATTATTTTCATGCCCAATTTGACTTTGAAACTTGCCATTTGTACTTCATAATATTGTATTTATACTTTATAGTATTTTTTCTACTAGCAAGCTTTAATCCATTAGGGTCTAGATGTCCATTTTAGTGTACTAAATCAATTGAGTTCTTTGACATTTTATTTCATTTATTATTTAATTAATTGGATCTTGTTAGTCTATATTTATTCTTTTTACTGTCAAAGACTTAATTTGCCATATGAATTATTGAGAGATTTGCTTAATTTGTGTTTGGAGTTGTAATCGAATTTGGCATTGCATCCAACCTCTCTTAATTGTTGTTAAATGAGATGAAACGGGACGAGCCTTAAGTAAATTAAATATAAATTTAGTATGTGCAAATCAATATGGGTTACTTCACTTAAAATCTCCAACCAACTTATGGTTAAGGAATCGGTCCCCATCCACCATTTTCCTAGTTTTAACTCTCAACTTCCAATTTTAGTTTTGAGTTTACTCTCCATTTGAGTGAAAAAGACAAAGAAGCCCTTACTTAAATTGAAAATGACAAAAAAAATTTCATTTTTCCACTAATAAAAATATTTCTCACATAACTTCCCTCACAACTCATGTTTTCTCTTCCCATTTCCACACGTTTTTTTCTTTCCATTCCCTCTATCTGTGCAAGCCTGATGTATGATGTTGCAACAACGCTCTACTTGCCATTTTCACACTGATGTTGCAACGAAATCTTCGTCTCTTTCACTTTCTTGTTTGGGGACTAACTTTTCTCCATTCTTTTTGTGGTCGTAGCTAGAAAGATTTCTATTTTCGCCCCTCAATTGGATAGTCGACGGGGTAAGTTATGTAATTTTCTATTCTATTAACTTTGTATTAAAATACAGAAAAGAATGTAGTACATTACTCTATTTGCTTCTTGTTTGATGTTTGTTTTAATTATATTAGGCCTTGTTTTGATATACTTAATTCGCCGTAGTTGGTCTTTTCTTTTATTAAAAAATTCCTAATACAATTTTTTTTGTACTTGAATATTGTCAGTTTCTACTTTAATTGTTGTTTTAATTGTATGTTTCAAATATCAGTTATCTAAATTTAATAATTATATAATTCATATAGGGTGTAGTGTATATTAGTAGTTTGTAATTGAATTTTTGGGATATTATCTAATTTATGGTGTATACACTGTGTACATCATGTTTAAGCATTTCTTTGGCATCCATTCTTGCAAACTCGTGATTAATATGATTAGTATTATTTTCAAATAATATGGTATCAAAATTTAAATTTTTTATATTTAAATTGTGAGTTGCAGTATAAGTCTCCAATTTAGTATTATATTCCAATTTTTTTTGTAGCAAAATTCAAGTTTTCAATATTTTAATTCTAATTTTGAAGTACGCAAAACCTCCAAATCAATACGTTGTGTAGTTTTTTTTTTAAAAAAAGTTGAAACTTTCAATATTTAAATTATGAGTTGCAATACACAAACCTCCAATTCAGTATTCTGTGCAGTCTTTGTGGTACAAAAATTCAAACTTTCAATATTTAAATTGTGAATTGCAATACACAAAACCTCCAATTTAGCATTATGTACAAGTTTTATTGGTACAAAAATTCAAACTTTTAGTATTTAAATTATGACTTCTTATTCCAAAACCTCAAATGTAGTATTTATATAGTTATGTATGTCTCTCTTTTCTGCAAAAATAATGGCTAAAACTCGGGGACCTCCACGCTAAACTACCAGAGATAATAGAGACTTCGAACTATATTCTCGATGCTCTCTAAGGTACTTTTATGAAAGAGTTGGATGGTAAGATGAGCTTCAGACAAACTAAAGCACTAAAGAGAACCCCATTTTCTGCGTACCTTAAAATGACTAATTTGAGTAAATTGAGTACTATAATGGTTTTAGAGTTGAAGCTCTCTTAAGGAGATTTTATATTAGGTCTTATTCTTTTATTTTTGGTAATAACATTAGGCTTCTTTTTACTGTGAGAGACTTTTCTATTGTTGTGGAGTTACAGCACATGGGGCAACATATGAATTTTGATATAAAGATAGAGTCAAAACTGTTAAATGATTATTTGAAGGAAAAATAACAATGCCACTCAAGTCAAGCTTTGTAAAAGATTGAAAAAGCTTGCAAAAAAAGCATAGTGATAAGGATATAGATGATTTTGTTAGGATGTACATACTATTAGTTTTCAACTAGTAACTATTTTATGCCTAGATTCCTTCTGCCGTATGTGGACAATTTATCTTCCATTGGCCTTTATGCATGGGGAGTTGGTACATTTAAATTTTTGCATGATGAGACTTTAGCACATCTAGGAGGTGAAACGAGGAAAGGTCCAAAAAAGAAATACTTTGATGGATGCAATATTTACTTGATGGTAAATTAATGGCATTGTTAATATTAATATTTTTTATTAATATTATTGAGTAACTATAACATTGTATAATTCTTCTTTTGAATGTTAGGCTTAGGTTTATAAACAAATTCCTTGCTTGGGAACGACAAATTCATTGTATTCATTTCCACGATTCCTTCGATGGTATAAGAGTAAGATCTCCATGAAAGTTGCTAATGCAGATGAAAAATTCAAGATGATTAGAAATATGCTAATAACTTATATTCCTTATCTTTATTGTTATAATAGTTTTATGTACATGTAAAATTACAAACTAAGCTGTAGAGTTATGTTTGAACAGGTTGTGGATAATTATTTATTCCCCAATGAGGAGAAATTGTTGTTACCAATACATCATTGAGCACCAATTGTTGATGTGTATAACTTGCAAGGAATGTTAAGTGAGAAAAAGAAAGAGATAGAATTACTGGGAAAAAAAAGACTTTTCTTTTTTGAGAACAAAGGACTTGCTATTGGAGTTGAGGTTGAGGAGAAGAGAGATAAAGGGAAATTACAAGAAAAAGAGTCAGAAGATAAAGAAGAAGAGGAGGAAGAGAATGAGGAAAAAGATAAGAACAAAGAAGAGGAAAAGAAAGAGGGAGAAAAGCAACAAAAAGAACAAAAAGATGACGTGGAAAAAGAAGAGAAAGAAAAAGAGCAAGAGAAAAAACAAGATGAAGATGATGATAGTGTAATTCACCCCAAAAGTCCTGAATTAGGGCATGTTCTACCTTTGGAAACGACCATAGCTTCTAACATGAAAAGTATGTGAGATTGAGGTGAGACAACCAAAAAAAGAAAAGAAATGAACACTGTTTCACCTAGCACCACACCACAAAGGACAAGAGTAAAGCAGATTACTCATAAGAACCGTGGCAAGGAGAAAAAGGTATGTGTATATAAGTTTTAAATATTGCATTTTGGAGTTTTTATACTTGATATATGTAAGATAAATATTGAATTGCATTAAAAAAATACTACATAGCTAGATTGAAGTACAAGATATGTGTATTATATTTTTTATAAGAGAAGATGAAGGATGTCTAAAATACTGAGTTGATAGAGATTGGATCTACAGACTACAATTTATCAGATAATAAGGATTTCTTTTATCAATTTTAAGGACAAACAAATTATAGAGGTGGTCCAAGATATCTGATAAAGACAGAGAAATTATTAACTCATATTTGCAACGAGAAAAAATAGAGTAATTATAGTGAATACATTATTTTTTTTATAATAATTTTATGATTTGAGTAACATGGTGATTTATTGTTGTAGTGTTATTGTTTGGGAGGGGCCTGATCTTCACAATGGAGGATATGTATTTCACAATCTGTTGTTCAAAAAACAGTTGAGGTCAAATTTAATTGATTGCTATATGAAGATCTTGCGCAACCCTTCATTCAAAGAAAAATGTAATCACAATATTTGGTGACTGTCTCCGTACATGTAGGTATGTGGTGTTTGTTTTGTATTTCCAACTACAAATAACTTGATTTAATAGGTTCTAATATTAATTGTTGGTAGGAGGAAATTTTGAGAGAACTTAAGAAAACAAATAAGAGGCATGCGATAAAACAAGGTGAAATTCCAAAATTCATTGGTCAACTAAGCACACGCAAGTTCTTGAAAGAGCTGAATTTAGATGTGCTGAACAAGTACCAATTTATTATATTCCTTATTAACAGCCATTATCACTAGTTCCTCCTTGTGTTGGACACAACTGAGAAAAAGTTCATATAGATGAACTCATCTTGGTTCCACATACAAAAGCAACAACAAAAGTTTTAGTAAGTTAACTTATATTTGTGATACATCTATCCAAGTATTTGAATAAAAACTAACAAATACTTTTGCTAGCTAAGTTTTTAATTGGATACTTAAAACACTACTTTGGGTATATTGTGCCACAAAAAGAAGTGCAGATATGTTTTAGTCACCAATAAAATGGGGACCTAGACTATAGAGTTTATGTATATCTTTGAGCTGAGTGTTATATAAAAAACACAAAGGATTTCTGGCATTATGCAAATGGATATTCTATGGATGCAATGAAGCACATATTGATGTAAAAATTTTGACTAATGAGCATAGTTTAATGTATTCTAGGAGAGAATGATGTTGTTTGAATAGTTGTTATCTGGATGAATTGACTATTTTGTTATTTTGTATTTCAGTATTTTTAACATTCTTACTGGATAATATTTATAGTTTGTGTATTTGGATGATTAGAATGGATGGTGATTACAATTTATAGTATAATTTAGAAATTTATTTATAAATAAATGCTGGTAAAGATATATATGTTACATGTTAGCTCAAAATAAGCACATAAGTAATAGAACTCAACACGCATAAATGCAAAAAAGGCAAGTACATAAACACAAAATAAGTACACAACTTTAACAAATTGAGTACATAAACGCAATTATGGAATACAAAATTGCCAAAATTGAGTACTTATTTGCCAATTTCTGGTATCATTCTCAGCACATAAGGGATCGAGTTCAATTCGATCTAATTTGACCATTGCATGATCATAAGATCACGATATATTAGTCCTAGAACTCATATAGTCATGATGGGTTCACTAGTTTTCCATTGTGGTGTCAAGATGATACATTTGGCTCATGCATCAATGGTTTATACCACTTTGAAAGAGAGTGCAAGTAATTGGATATGGGTGTTTAAGTTCTTAACCATTATAAAACACATACTATCATGATCATTTATTCAACAAACTACGATTTTGTTGCATTGGGGTGTCTTATGCATTGTTGCACGCATTAAATTGAACCTCATTGTGGCCTTTGAAAAAGCAAGTACATAAACATAAAAAATAAGTATATAACATTAACAAATTAAGTACATAAATGTAGTTTTGAAGTACATAATTGCCAAAAACTGGGTACTTTTTCACCGATTTTCAGTATCATTCTTAACACATAGGGGATCTAGTTCTTTTGGCCTAATTTGGCCATTGCATGATCATAATATCACGGCATATTAGTCACAGGATTCATATAGTCATGATCAGTTCACTAGTTTTCTATGGTGGCATCAGAAGGATACATTTGGCTTATGCATCAGTGGTTTATACTACTCTGAATGAGAGCCTAAGTAATTGGATGTGGGTGTTTAAGTTTTTAACCATTAAAACACGTACTATCATGATCATTTTTTCAACAAATCATGATTTTGTCATGCAGGGGTGTTTTATGCATTGTAGCATGAATCGAATTGAGCCTTATTACAACCTTTCAAAAAGCAAATACATAAACATTAAAAATAAGTACACAATATTAACAAATTAAGTACATAAATGCAGTTTTGGAGTACATACCTACCAAAACTATATACATTTTTGTCAATTTTTGGTATCATTCTCAACACATAAAGGGATTGAGTTTAATTTGGCCTAATTTGGCCATTACGTGATAACAAGATCATGGCATATTAGTCCTAGAACTTATGTAGTCATGATAAGTTAACTAGTTTTCCATGGTGGTGTCAGGAAAATACATTTGGCTCATGCATTAATGGTTTATACCACTCTGAATGAGAGCGCAAGTAGTTAGATGTAGTTGTTTGAGTTCTCAACCATTAAAATAGGTACTATCATGATTATTTCTTCAACAAACCATGATTTTTGTTGCGTCGGGGTATTTTATACATTGTTGCATGTATCAAATTATGCCTCATCGCGACCTTTGGAAAAGTAAATACATAAACATAAAAAATGAGTACACAACATTAACAAATTAAGTATATAAATGCAGTTTTGAAGCACATAACTACCAAAACTAGGTACTTTTTCACTGATTTTCAGTATCATTCTCAACACATGAATTAGAAGTGGGACTATTTCTTAAAGAAAATGGAGGACGTCGAGCTAATGGCATAGATTTAGTATGAATCTTCTAGGACGAGGTCAAATGTCATGAGAATTGAGTTCAATTCAGCCTACTTTGGCCATTATGAGATCATAAGACCATAGCATGTCATTATTAGTACATTAGAAATTTTTGGTATCATCCAAGAAAGGTTTCACACTATTATAAATGAAAGTGCAAGTGCTTCGATGTAGGTTTTTATGTTCTAAACCATTTCAACATGTGCGAGTCCAAATAATTTCTTCAACAAATCATGATTTTGTCGCATTGGGGTGTCTTATGCATTGTTGCATACATCTAATTGGGCCTCATCTCGACCTTTAGAAAAGCAAGTATATAAACATAAAAAATAAGTACATAATATTAACAAATTAAATACATAAACGCAATTTTGGAGTTACATAACCGCCAAAATGGGGTACTTTTTCTAATAAAATGAATAATAAATTTGAATAATAGCTCCAACATAAACCTTTCCAATAGTTAAAAATAGTACTTGTTCATGATTTATTTCACATGAAAACGATAGTACAATATGCCCATATTTTACAAAATCTACAACACAAGTAATTCTATAAAAATTCTTCTATTAAAATACAATATAGTACAAATGTTACAACTTAACATGTCCTCTAGACAAGGACGAACATAGCAGCTACTATAAGCACGTGTACATTGTCTATTTATAATTCATCTTCTTTTAAATTTTTGTCTTCTTTACGTCATCTTTTTTCTAATTAAAGAGAAATAAAATCAATCAAAATATTATTTAATAAGTAATGACAAATAGTAATACAAGTATAAATATACAATAAAATGGTGCACAAATCTGCCAGTGTATCAATATGCACTAAACGATAGGAAAGTGACTTTTATTCAATAGAAGCACAAGCTTGCTTTCAAAATATTGTATTATTTTGCAATGTGTTTTATCATCTTGTTCTACAACATACACAATTTACGTAAATCCAACTATGTAAATCCACAGCACATAATTTATTATGATCTATCATCACAAAACTCCTACTACTATTAATGTGCAAGTTGAGTAGAAGTATTGGAATATCAGAGTTGAAGTATTAAATTGCACTAGTCTGGTATTAATCAGTGGACTACTAAGTAAGATAATGTATAAATAAAGTATTATATTAAGGAGGAAGAATATACAACAATTAGGTACTAATCAAAACATATTGGAAGTATAATGAAGAATTAATGCAATGAAAATATGAAGAAACTTACCAATATCAATGAGGCCCATTTTAAGCAAAATATGCAATAGAATAATATTCAAAACATTATTATCAGTTTCTAAAATGATATATAGTTTCTAATGTTGAGCCAAATATTGCAATTTATTGAGCTTGAAACTAAATCCAAGCCTTTTTTCCTAATTTGAAATAATAATTCTATCAAACTCATATCTTCATAAATTGTTAGAATGTAGAGTTCTCCATTGTACACATAACTTCCTAATAGTTGAGTTTTAACATCTGAGCCACTCGAAGGCATTTTTATTACGCTCAAATTCATGAATTTTTTCTTCTGCCACGCGCAATTAATATACTCCACCTCAAAATAAAGCAGCAATAAATGGAAATAAAGTAGGCCTGCTTCTTGCTAGTATGTGGTAGCCAAATGCAGAAAATAAAAAAAAAAGGAGAAAGAAGCTTTTTCCGCCACTACAAGATGAACAGAAAATAGACACGAGAGAGAGAGAGAGAGAGGGAGGGAGAGACATGAGTGTTGGACTACAGGGTTTAGGAAATATGGAAAACTAAGGCCATTTGATCATTTTAAAAGGGTGGGGAGTGAAGTCAAAATTAAAACTTTATATGGGGAGTCCAAACTAAGTAATATATGGGTAGGGATTGAATGTTTAAGTAAAACTGAGTTTAGAAATTTATAAATAAATTGCCCCAATATTTTGACATGATATTAATATAGTCCTTTTTAACTTGTGAACAAAGTTTAGACTAGCATAAAGTTTCTCAATGGATAAGCATCATGGACTATAATCAACACCAAGATACAATCAATTGGAAGGCCATAAATTTTGAATGATGTTTTATTTTTAGCTTTGCACTTTCATAAGTTGATTGGCTTTTTCCATGGAACTCGAAGATACATTATTACATCATGAACATCATTCTTGTCAAACTATGAATTATACCAATGCTGCGAAACTCTACTACAAGGAAAAGTCCATTGGGTACGTAATGAATGAAAGATTCCTCTTGCATAATACATATGGATGGAGACTATTTAGGTCACCATCCAGTCACCACCCAATTGTTTGCATATGGACTTCAGCTTTCTTGGCTTGGCTCAGTTACAACCTCTGCTTTTACACTTGTACTGTTCTAGGGAAGTGTGTGAATTATTTAATGTTTTGAATTCTTGAGAATGGTATGTTTACTTATAAAATATAGGGTTTCAATAAGGGGAAATAATTAAAGAAACAAAAGTAAAAGGAAAGAAAACATTTTGTCACGAGTGATTAATCCCCAGTTGATTTTTTTGCCATGCCATTGTCATTTCGGGGTAGGTGAAGAAGAGAAATTTGGTGGGTAGATGATACACTATTTCGAGTTAGCCATCATAATTCATAGTACTACATAGTTTGTGTTGAACTTGGTGGATAAAGTGATATATGAGTTTGTTTATATGGCAAAGTGCAAAAATGGGTGTCATTAATTAATTTTAATGATAAAATATTTTTATCCCTATATTTTATGAGAAAATAATAAACATAGGTACATGCCAAGTAGTGCATGAATATTTCAAACCCTTTATTTAGTATGTATTTCATCTAGATGCAAAAAGGTCAAATTTTATAAGGGAATATATTATCCTATTGGCAAATATAATGAGCGATGTTGTCTATTGATAAATATAAAAAAGTCAAATCTTTAAGATATTGTCTTAATACTCGATGCAAATGGTTATGTTTTTTTAAAAATGCACATTTGAGGGTGATGAGGGGGAGAAGCCTATATATATATATATATATATCATGCTTCGTGACTCTTTAAAGTAAGATAAAATCAGATATCATCAAATGCTCTAGTCAAGGGATTCAGAAAAGATATATAGCAGCCAAATCTACCAAAGGTGTGCTTTTTTATATCTAACAATCATTTTGATTATTATTGATCATAAATGCACTTCAGCTATGTGTAATCACTTCGGATCTTTCATTCCATTTGTGTTTTATCTCATATTTCATTTCATCAGTATATGTTAAAGTGTATTAAATATTTTATTATAAATATAATTGATTGAAAATTATGTTACATGTGTTGTATATTCGTGAAATTTAAATAGGAGGGAATAGAGGATCTAAAGCAATATGTAATGTACAACTAATTGTATATTTAGAGAAATAATTTAGACACTTAATTCACATTTACTATATGAAATATATTAATTTAAAATAAAAAACTCGAAGGGGTGGATAACGTATGACACACTTAACGATAACATGAGAGAGAATTTGATTGCTAGATGAAGAATCAACAATTATACTTTTGAGGGTCATTTGTAATTATCCCCACTTACATACGTATGGTGTGCTCTCCATTATTTCCGTGCCCACTTCATTTTGGTAGGCCTATCAATATATATGTAGACTAAGGTCAGGAATTTAATTTAATAGTCAAATAAAACGGACAAAATGCAATACTGTTTTTTTTTTTTCATTTTTATATTCATATATAATTATTGCCATCATATAGATACAGACTAAGGGGCCCTGCTTTGTCCCAAAAAGAAGGGCAAAGCCGTGGCAAAAACTGGTAAACATCAATTAGATAAAAGAGCATATATTATAAGTAGACTCCCCATTAGCCATTATGATGTGGTTTGTTGCTTTACCATAAATCTTGTTCATTAACTTTAGTGGCTCAAGACCACTCTTTAGAAAAAATAAAAAATCAGATGTTCAAGGCCACACTTTTTGGTGTTTATCCAAAGACCTTTCGCAGGTGCCCATAGTGTTTTTCTAAATATACAAATTTAGAACATTAGAAGTGGAGTGATTAATTAATATTTTGACAAATATATTATAGTCCGTGGATTAATTTTTATTAATTATTTCCATCTCTAATAATTTAGACTTTTAGATAAGATCACCGTTTAATTTTATTGGGTTTTTTCTTTTTTTGGCTTTAAAATAGAGTTTATTGTTGTTTTAATTAATTTGTTTCGCTTTCTTGCAGGTTCTCATGAGAATTTGTTTTGAGAAATGTTCAGAGGGTATGTGAAGAATGAAGTTATATTTAGTTTTTTTTTTTAATGAAGATACTTTTTAGTGTAAATGTTATTCAATTACATTCTTACCATATTTTTATTTTATTTATCTGTTATTATTGTAATAGTATATATATTGATCAAAAACATGTATCTATCAAAACAATGATTGATGTAATAATTTGAAATTATTAAAATTTTGAAAAAGAAGAAGAAAATGTATTTAAGGAGAATATTATATTTAATTTTTGGGATTGAAAAACATAATGAAGAAAGAAACCAAACAAAATCATAATTTGGACGCTCTAATTAATTTGCTCCTTCTTATTAGTCCAACTATGCATCTCAATCATTCGCCAAATTCTAAAGCAAAAGATACCATCATAAAATGGTTTCTTCAGAAAGGTTTTGAAGTGATCACAAATAATTGTAGAGATAAGATTATGATTTCATCTCAAGGCACAAACAGTGTTTAATATCATTATTCTTGCTTTGCTTTGCTTTTCTTTTCTTTGAAAGTGGAACTCTTTTATTGATTAGAAAAATCGCTGGTTAATTTGGGTACAACGAAATTGAAAGGCTTCACCTTCCATATCCCACAACCAGATAAAGATATCAAAGCTTTTGCAATTGCATGAACTATCGAAATCGTAAATTGTCTAATAAACAAAATTTGAAGATGCTCAAAATCTTCTTTTAACCAAGCATTAAAGGAAGAGACTCACAATCATGAATTGCTTGAACTTCCTCTTGTGCATCTCATTTAACTATAGCTTTATGAATAAACTCACAATCATAAGTGCCTCCCTTATGCCCAAACACTCTACCGAATAACCCTCTAAAATACCCCTGAAAGTTTTGTAGCTTGCACTTATAAAGTTGCCCTCATGATCTCAAGCTATCCATCCTGCACCTGAATCAATTCTATCATTATTCTTGCTTTTTCACTAGTCTTTTGTTGTACATTTTTTGGGGGTCAAAATTAAAACAAAAAACAGAAAAAAAAATAAAAAATTGTTATGCATCATATTTCCATGACGAGCATTACATACAGATGTACCAGTAATTTACCTTTAAAATTAAGATGACCGAGTTGATGAAATTATAGCAGCAGCACCGGCCACAAGTGGGGACGGATATAATTATCCCACGAGCAAGGATTAAATTAAATTGACAGTAAGCTGAAAAATCATTCCATGGGAAAAAGGGGAAAAGGTTAATGATTGGACTCACCTTTAGACGTGCAGGAATCGAGGGTTTTGTAATTGAGCAACTGTTTCTTGCTGATTAAAACCTAAAAAAAGTGTATTCAGAGCCAACTAATGATATAAACACATTTTTTGATTTTAATCTTATTGTTACAAGTAGTGTTTGAAAAATTAGATAATAGGAAGTGATGCCACCTGGAATAGTTTAGGGATGAGAAATGACCTATAGGTCTCAGGCAAAGACAATAACCTTCTATACTTGATAGGGGCATTTTAGACATATCATTTACTTAGAGAAGGCTATAAATACCCTGTTACCAACTATCCTCCAGGTAAGCCATTTTCACTATATGCTCTTGTTCTGCTGCTAGATTTTCTTACTCAATCAGTACTAACTTGAGTGTTGAAGTGACTTAACCGAGTGCACCTTGGCTAGTTTAACATTTGCTAGTGATTGCAAATCTCAGTCTAAGGAGATTTCACTATTAGATCATTTGACCACTCTAGTTGAATTAGCCCAAATACAACCCAATCCAGTAAAACAACTTTCAACCTCATCATTTTTGGCGCCGTTTGTGGGAAACTTGAGATTGCAACTAAAAAAAATGGTTAATATTAGGCAAGTTGCATCTGAGAGGGAGAAAAATAAAAGGACACTGTCTCCTACTCAACTCGGGCCCTAGCACCCCACCGGAGCAAGTTGTTATGTTGAGCATGCCCCAGCTGATGTGGCCAATAAGTAAGCAAATATCTACCTAAATTTCTACTCAACTTTCCACTGCATTGAATCGACGCACAATCATGCCTGCCCCAGCTGCTAGCGACCCCACAACCACCACCATCAGAAGAGAGGTCCCTTGGGCAGAGTCCAAGCACTCGCCAACCAAGCGAGAAATTAGCCTTAAGCACCTCCACGGAGAAAAGGGATAATAGGAGCCATAGAAAGAGATTATCGATTCTATAGACCATTACGTTTGACCTAATTGAACCCAACAACGCAATAGGGTTAAATGTTTGAGACTAGACCAGCGTGAAGAGATTGGCGAATCAGCGGATCATGCGGCTTGGCCTATTCGAGCCTTGTAGCACGATAGGGCCAAGCACACTAGGCTCTAGTTCAATCGCAACATGACCCAGGCGAATCAAGAAGAGTGGGAATAAGTTTCTCACAAAGTACAACAGTTGAATAGACACCTTGACAAAATCTCGAGGAGAAACACAAAAAGGATACCCAACCCTGATGGCCCTTAGAGGTCTTGCCGTGAAAGAGAGTCACCATTCATACAAGCGATAATCAATGATTGTATTGCCATCAACGTAAAAGCCCTAATTGGACTCTTGTGGTATGATGGCTCAACCAACCCCAATGAGCACCTGATGCAATTGCATAAACATAAATTGTTCAGGGTATTATGCTCGATTGGTTTGTCAAACTTGAGCCAATGTTGATATACTCCTACGACTAGTTATGTGACAAGTTTTTGCACTAGTTTGCCAACCAACAAAGGTGAAGCTCCCCCACACCATGAAGTAGAACGAGGGGAAATCCCTTAATGACTTCTTTACCAAGTTCAACATAGAGGTACTAAAAATTGACAACCCCAAGATCAAGTTTCTAATTGATATATTCTTTTAGGGCTCAGACACAAGGAGTGCACCTATACTTTAGTGTATGAATGCCGATGGTCAATGGAAGAGCTTTTTGACTTGGCAGAGAGATACATAACTCAAGAGGAAATAAATAGATTAAAATTCGGCAATCCCGAGGTCAAGAAGAAAAGAAACAAAGAGAAAGATGAATGGCAACAGAGGGAGGGTCGTCACTCCCCAATCAAACACTCCCATGATTACACTCTGCTCAATCACACGAGGAAGGAGGTAATGTTCGCAATCCAACATGACAACCTCCTTAAGAAACCAAGGAAACTCACTGAGACTGAGGCCAAGAAAAAATTAAAGAAATATCGCTACTTTCACAAATAAATGGGGCATAACATAGAAGATTGCTTCAATCTCCATGATGAAATTGAGAGGTTGACCAGACAAGGCTATCTCAAGTAATATGTCACTGAAGGCATCAAGATAGAAAGGGGTGAAATTGACCAGACTCCTTGTAGAGAGAGGTCGATTAGCTCGAGGAGAGATGATAAAGGAAAGAAACTGACCTAGGATAATCACCTACCCATTTAAGGAGTGATTAACATGATTGCGCGAGGTCCTAGTAGGAGGGACTCAAAATCAGCAAAGAGACAAACATAGAGGAAGCTAGAGTTGACTAAAGCCTCCTCAGTAGAAATAATGTTCCATTTATCCACCAGTGCAGAGTCCATCTCTTTCATCGATGATGACCTCATCCATCTTGAGGGAAAAAGCATCGACCAGAAAACTGACTGTCCCATGTGGTCTCTGTTGAGATTGCCAACTTTAAAGTAATAAAGGTTTTGGTTGACAATGGCAGCTCTACCAACATCATTTTTATCTCAATATTAAAAAGGATAAACCTAGGCTAACTAAAATTCGAGCTCATGTATACAACTCTAATTGGATTCGAGGAGTTAGAAATCATATCGGAGGGCTTCATCAACATCCCTACATTATTCAGGGAAGCCCCCCACAGGAGAACACTAATAATAAACTATTTGGTCATCAATGCTCCATTTCCTTACAATGTTATAATTGGTCGATCACCTTTCAATGATTTTTGAGCCATTGTATCAACGTATCATATGAAAATTAAATTCTTGACTTCAGCAGGCATGGGCGAGCTACTATGCAACATTAAGAAAGCTTAGTGATGTTGCACAATTATGGTTAAGTTGAGAGAGCAGAAGACTTGACCGCAACTGAAGACTTCAGGAGATACCTCTATAGCAGAGCTCGAGGAAGACCAAGCTAGCAAAAAGAGAAAGTTTGAAGATACCAGAGTAGAGCCCGTTGGGGAGTTCAAAATAGTTGAGCTAGATCTTGGGAACCTCGACAAGATCACCAGGATCAGAACGAATATGGGCTACCACATGGAATGTCTCATATTTGATTTCTTACAAAGAAACATAGATGTCTTTGTCTGGAAAGCATCCAACATCCAGGGAATCGACCCTAGTGTAATTATTCACTGCCTCAATGTTGACCCCTCATATAAGCCCATTAAGTAGAAGATGAGAAGCTTCAATGCCGAGAGGTGCCAGATTATCAAGGAGAAAGTTAACAAACTCTTAGATACATGCTATATTGTAGAAATTCAAGACCCATCTTAGCTTTGTAATGTTGTACTTGTCTTCAAGAATAAGGGACAATGGAGCATGCGTAATGATTTCACTAATTTGAATAAAACTTGATCTAATGATCCTTACCCCCTGCCTCATATAGATTTATTAGTAGATTTTACAGCTGGTTGTGAATTGTTAAGTATGATAGATGCCTTCCAAGGTATCACCAGATATTCATTGCTCCTAAGGATAGGGATAAAACCTCTTTTGCAGTCTCTAATAGAGTTTACTGCTTTTTGGTCATGCCCTTTAGACTCAAAAAATGTTGGAGTAACCTACTAGAGACTGGTCAACTTTATGTTCAAGAATGAGATAGGTAAGTTTATGGAGGTTTATGTCGATGACATGATTATCAAAATAAAGAAGGCTAAGGACCATTTACTCGATCTCAACCACACCTTCGCCATATTGTGAGCATTCGGCATGAAGTTAAATCTAAACAAGCATACGTTCGTAGTTTGATGAGGCAAATTCTTGGGTTATATGGTCAGTCAAAGGGGTATTGAGGCTAATCCACAAAAACTTCAGGTAGTGTTAGACATAGCTCCACCTCAAACAGTCAAATATGTATAGCACATGGTCAGGAGGATTATAGCCCCTGGAAGATTTATTGCCCGTTTGGCCAACAAGAGCCTACATGTCTTTAAGATTCTCAAAAATGCCAAGAAGTTGGGTTTTCAATGGAATAAACAGTGTGATCGAACTCAAGTCAAATTAAAGTAGTACTTATCCTCGCCTCTCATGCTCACCAAGCTGGAGCTCGGAGAGGTACTACACATCTATTTAGCTATTTTTGAAGCATCCATAAGCTCAATCTTAGTTTTGACTAGGGACAGAAACTATTGACCAGTTTATTATTATAGCAAGGCACTCTAAGGGCCAGAACATAACTACTTGGAGATCAAGAAGTTTGCTTTAGCATTAGTCATTGCAGCTCGAAAGCGCTGACCGTACTTTTAGTCCCATGCAATGAGAGTACTAACAATCCAACCATTGAAACAAGTACTCTCAAAGCTAGACACATTGGGGAGGTTAACAAAATAGGTCATTGAGTTGGGAGAGTTTTTTTCAACCCAGAACAACTATCAAAGCACATGTCTTGGTTGACTTCATCGCTGAATGGGTTGATCTCCTTGAAAAGAGCAACGAAACACCTCTTGTTTGGACTTTGCACATTAATGGATCATCGACCATGTCAGGAGGTGGAGCAAGAGTGACTCTCCATTCCCCATCAGCAAAAAAATATGATTTTGCAATTAAACTTGATTATATAGTCACCAATGACGAGGTTGAGTACAAGGCCCTCATTACTGGGATAAGGATGGCCCTCAATCAAGGAGTTGAGCACCTAGCAACAATCACAGACTCCTAGTGGTGGCGGAATAGGTTGAAGGAAATTCTATGGCTAAGGACTCAACAATGAACCAATACCTGGCAGAGGTCAGAAGACTACAGCAGTCACTCAAAAAGTTCACTCTTAGACAAGTACCTCAATCTGAGAATGAGCGAGCGAATACCATGTCCAAATTTGCTAGCTCAACCAAAAGTAAAAGAGATAGAACAATAACTTATTTGGTTGCCGACAAACCATCAATAAACATCCTTAAAGAGAATTTGGTAGGGAGCATCAAAGAGATACTTCTTTCATGGAAAGATCCAATAAAGCTCTTCTTGAGTCACGACACGGTCCCTAAAGATAAAAATGAGGCATGTTGCCTTCGAGGAAAAATCGCTAAGTTTGCACTCGATGAACATGGCAAGCTTTATAAAAGGCCAATCTTTGGACCACCCTTGGGATGCCCAGATCCTGACTAAGCTCATGAGGTCTTACAGGATATCCACACAAGTATATGTGAAAACCATTCAGGAGGAAGATCCCTTGCCCATATGATCATAAGATACGGATACTTTTGGCCAACTCTACTGAAAGATACTATTGATTTTGCTCAAAAGTGTCCATTATGCCAAGTCCACTTGAACTTCATGCACCAACTTGCTGTACCCTTGGTCAATATTTAGATTGCTTGGCCATTCAACCAGTAGGTGATCAACATTCTGGGTTCATTGTCAAAGACGATGGGTTAGAGAAAGTTCATAATTATGGCAGTTGAGTACTTCACCAAATGGGTCAAGGACGAGGCTATCCTAAAAATAACTGATGTGGCCATCAAAAATTTTATCTAGGAGAACATTATTTGCCATTTTTGTCTTCCTAAGATCCTGATTGCAAATAATGGGATAAAGTTTCAGAGCAGAAACACTTAAAGTTGGTGTGAGGCCTTAGGGATCACCCAACACTTTACCTTAGTGAGGAACCTTCAATCAAATGGCCAAATAAAGGTGATGAACATAATAATCCTCAACCATCTTAAAGCCAGAATATAAAGGACTAGGTCAAGCTAGGTAGATGATCTTCTTAGCGTGTTATGGGTGTACAAGACCATCCCCTGTATAGCCACGGGTCACAACCTTTACAGCTTAGTTTACAGTTCTGAAGCAATTATCCACTTTGAACTCATACAACACCCATCTCAAGTAATCCACTTCTTTCCAATCAGAAACATATCCGAAAGAAAGCTTGACTTGGAGACAATCAATGAGTGGAGATAAGAAGCTTATAACACTATGCAACACTATAGATCAAAGATGGTAGAGAACTACAATAAAGGGGTCCAACTGCACTATTTCAAGGTTGAAGATTTGGTTCTCAAAAAGGTGGTGGCATCCAAAAATATTGGCAAACTTGACCCAAAATAGGAGGGGGCCTATACTGTTGTCAAGGTGTCGAAGTACAACGCCTAATGACATACTAACATCGACAGGGATGAGCTTTCTCACCCATGGAATGCCATTCACTTGAAGAAATTATATGTATAAAAATACTTTGTAATAATCTTTGTATTATTTGATATAAATAAAGTTTTAGCAACACTACTATCATTCACTTGTAATGCTACAGCCACGAGACCAAGACTTCGATGCCCAGAGTTTCAAGTTGACCCCATAGTTGACCCAAAAGACAGCTTCAAGCTGCTAAATCAAGGCTTCTGAACCCTAAGTTTTCAAGTTTTGAGTTGACCCAAAAGTAGCTTCAAGCTGCTAAATCAAGTTTACAGTCAACCCAGTCAGTGACTTCACACTAATGATTAAAGGCCTTCTAGCACCCATGTTCGGTTATGATCGACCATGGTAATTTGAGTCATAATATTTTTCCATAAATGGTCTTTCACATCTCGACCATGTAAATCGAGCATAAACTTGTTATAACATTCTACCATATATTTGTACTCATCTAAATGATAACCGTATAATTCAGCCCTAAACTTATAAGGTTTTAAGTTAATTAATTTGGTTGTCAACTATCCATATTTGACAAGACCATTGGGTCAAAGCAAAGTAAAGCACAAAAAGAATTAACTACATGTCGATGAAGAGAACTGTTATATTTCATTAAATGAAGTTGTCGATTACAAACTTGAAATACCAAAAAAAAAAAAGATTACAAAGGTGCAATATTGCCCATATTGGGCGCCACAGTCTTGGCAAGCAAGAACTTCAATTGTTGCTCGACCCCATATCTTCTTAAGCTATCTGTGTGCCCTTTTTGATAGCGTTATTAAGCTTATCGCTTGACGAAATTAGCACCATCACCCTTAGCTCGGGCATTGCTGATATAAGGGGGGAATGACTTGCGTTGGCTGTGAAGGTTTGCCTTATTGACCAAAAAATCCTTAGAGTGTAGCATATACTTGTTTGCATTGACCATGCCATCTTAGATCTCAAAGGCAAAGTTGTTAGTGAAGTCAAATATTTTCACCACTATGGCGAGCTTTCTCGACACCTTTATATGTCTCCATTGATCAGCGGTCATGGACCCAACCAAGATGTTTCCTCCAACCCCTCATTTGGCCACAATCTCCTCAGGCGAAGGATAGGATCACAGTTGCTCATCTAGGATAGGGTTTATACGATCCTTATCCTTTATCCTGAAGGTGTAGCCTAAATACTTGAGCTGTTTAATAGCTTTCTCAAAGGCACTCCTCGCATCGTCGAGTGAGAAAACTATGCTCGTATCTTAAAAGGCCAAGCAAAGCATAAATTGTTGCATCGTCTCTCTTCGCATCAGTGGGAGCTTTCAAAAAAATTCTTCTTGGGCCTTCTGCAATACAGCATTGTGCCCCACCATCCAACTAGAGTTGTAGCTCTGCTGCGCGTCTAGTTGAGCTTTGTGCAACAGCTCATCTATTTGGCTTTTCTCTTTGATGGTCGCGATCAACTTTTGATCTTTGGTATGGAGCTGCTCATGGAGATCTGCAACCTCCTTATTCAGCTAGTCGACCTTGGCTTGGGATGATTCGAGTTGGGCCTTCAAGGTGTCCAGCTCCCATTCCTCTTGCAGTTGCTTTCAGTCGGTCAAAGCTAGCTCCGACCTCCGATGAAAGTGATACCCAAGCTGGCTCACCTGAAAGAAATAATTATTCATTAGAGGAGTACAATCAACCACAAGAGCATGGGCTTGCCTCACCACCTGAAGCAGCCCTCTCGTCACTTGAGCTATTAGAGGTCAAGCTTGAACTCGATGAACTACTTGACGTGCTCTCACTCTTACCCTCCACGTGGAGTTGTGCCCCTTAAGACCTAGTGTCTTCACTATCTGAAGTATTCGACATGCTTAATAAGCAACCAAAGAAAAAATAAAAATGGGAAGGTAAAACTTACAGGCTATCAACGAAACTTTAAAAGGCTTGAATGGAAAGAAGGCTCTGTGAATGTAAAGTTAAATCGAACAAAATGCAGTAAAAGTGTAAAATGAGTAATTTCAACATGTTTATTTATAGGCACTCAAATGCAGAAACTTAACTGAGGTAATAATTGCATAGTCATCTTTTGGTGCTTCGTATGCCTCAATGTAGCAAATGCATTAAATGCACCAAACTCCAATTGAATATTCAAAAATCTTGGTGGATAATTCAAAAACCCAGGTCGAATGTCTAGAACCGTCATTAAGTTATGTGTCTACTCCCAGTTCCTTCTTATCAACAAGCTCAATTAGGACCGCGGGTGGGGAGGACTTATGATATGGAATAGCCCAACAATTATCGACTCTAGAGCGTGCTTCCAAGTCCACTTTACATCTGAGGCACAACTTCATTTCCAGACCCAATTAGGCCGTCAACCATTGCCTTTTCACCTATGTAGTATCATGGGCCAAGCCACTTGACCAAAACCTTTAGGTTGAGTAAAGTGTTCTCTATCCTACTCGACGTAAGGCTTCAGGCAACCTATTCTCTTTAACTATTTCTCTGGTCAACCATTTTCTATGGTCGATCTCCATTGACCAGAGTGCTCACTTTGGCGCCTAATCGTATCCTTGCCTCATTTAATGCTTTGACAGTCAGTGTACCTCCACATTAATGGCGCATGCCGCCCTAATACTGCCTTATCCACCAACTCTATTAAGAAGCGCACCTCCAGAGTACTATTCTTCTAGAAAAGCAGAAAGTGGTGCCACCTGGAATAGTACAAGGATGAGAAATGACCTATAGTTCTCAGACGAGGACAAGAACCCTCTACATTTTATAGGAGCATTTTAGATATATCATTCACCTGGAAAAGGCTATAAATACCCTATTGCTAGCCATTTTCCAAGTATGCTATTTTCACTATACACTCTTACTCTGCTGCTCAATTTCCTTACTCGACCAGTATTAACTTGAGCATTGGAGTACTTTAACTGGAGGCACCTTGATTGGTTTGACATTTACTAGTGGTTGCAGATATCAGCCCAAGGAGATTTCACTGTTGGATCATTCAACCACTTTGGTTGAATTAGCCCAAACACAACCCAATATAGTAAAATAGCTTTCAACCTCATCACAACTATTGACCGAATCGTAATTAAACTACAATTGAATTATAACATCATAATTACATAATATATATTTTATATATTATTTAAAGGTTAATAAAATACCAAACATAAAGCATAAAGAGCCTAAATTATATTATTCAACTTCATAAATTAGAACTTCTTGGAAGAGATAGCCAAGAGTATATGGGTCGGGTAAGGAATTAAGGGTTTCTACCTTCTAGCTGGATTTAAAAATTAGAATGTTAAATTTGATTGGGTTTTGTCGATTTATTTAAGTATTTTAGGCTTTTAGCTTTTTAAAATGTGCCTTAAGTTTGGAGGTTTGCACATTATGTGCCCCCCTCCCAAAAAAAAGGAAAAAAATATTAATTGTGCTAAAAAGTAAAGTCGAGAAAAGAAAATAAATGAATTGTTCTAATTTTAATAAATTATGAACTATTCAACAATTCAAACGATCCAACCACATGATCAGACGATCTTAACAAAATAGGACGAGTTTTTTTCTTTATCAATTTTTACTTAAAATCGAACTGGTTCATAGGATGGTTGATAGTCCAATCAATTCGATAGTTTGATTCATTTTTTTAAAACAATGATTACAAGTGTAGTATTTTATTTTTTAAAATTACTCTATAACTTGATAAATTAAAATAATACATAATTTCAAGGAGCAAAACTTTCATCTCTCGTGTTAAATGTTCAGTCAAACGAGAGCCATTTTCAAGACTGATGAATAATAGATTGGTATAATACTCTTAGTCATCCAACAAATGTTAGAACAATAAAAAAAATAAGGCAGCTTGGATGAATTTTCAAAAGAAATTGTCAAGCTACTTTGGCCCATGTTTGGATCATGATTGTTTGTGTGAATAATGTTTAAATTAAATACTTTTTTCATTTGAAATGATATTATCTTATCTATATAATTATTGCAAAGGGACATAGATGGAACAAAAGGGGAAGTTTCCAAAATAAAATTTATGAGCTAAGGCCTATATTCTTGCAAGCCTTCATATTCTAGGCCAGGGCACAGAGAGCCCAAAACCGAAGATATTCTTACATTGCTGTGGTCTGAAAAATTATTGTTCATATATTAGTAGGTAACCTGGGTTTATAATATAGTGAACTTATTAAAATTTTAATTTCTTAAGCATATTTAGTGGTGTAAATTTGTTGCATTACGGATTTATTGGACCGGGGAAGAAATCTTGATCCAAACACAACATTATTATGACAATTTTAATTTTCTAAAGATATACAATATAATTCATGATGTTATAGTAAAAAAGATGAATCAAAATTAACAATACTTCATAATTAAGATTGGTAGGTGTAGACACGAAAGATGAGTAACCATTAGATAAAATTTTATTGTCATTAAGTTAATAGTATTTGTTAAGATCTAGATACAAACATTTACGTCTCTGATTTTTTATTTTTAAATAAACATCCGACTTGACAAAAAAAAATTTTACTAATATATACATACTCAAAAAAGGCACACTGCGCAGGGTGTTGGAATTGTGCTCGTGGACCCTATGCATTGTGAGATTTTATCTACCATTTTGTAAATAATAAGTATTTTTTTTAAATTCTTTTTAATTTAAATGATAGAAGATGATAACAAATATGTGGGAAAGGGATGCTAAAATCTTGAAATATGTGGATATATTTGAGAATCTTGTATAGAACAACCATTATCGTCTAACAAAGCTCATCAAAGCATATGTTAAGAGTAGAATTGAAATGGTTAAATAATTGCATAAATATATGAAATAAAAGTTTAGATCATTAAAAAGACCATATTGAAAAGGTTTATTCGAATAGTTTTCTTGAAATTTTTTAGATCTTCTTGATCTTCAAAGCCAATCCTACACTTTTAATTATATTTTTATTTTAATTCAACCAACATGAATGTCACGAATTTGTAATCACCGACAAAATAAAAAATTCATTTCATTACGACATTCTTTTACTAGATTTCTATTTTTTACACCAAGTCTAATAGTGTGTTTGTTCAGTATCTTCCTTTACTAAAATATTCTTTTACCATATTGGTAGTATTTCCACATGAACTGTACTCAATTCTCAAAACTCATGCCATAGGAATGGTCCAGGAAACATTAGATAAGTCTTACACTTTAAAACAAATAAGCTATTTTAGTAGCCTAGATCCATGAACTCCAATGTAAGGGGCCCGATTAGAGCATCATAACATTATTATAAGATATGCCTAAAGTCCTTAAATCTCAAGACGTGATAGAGCTTGAGGGAGGAATCAAGGAAGCGAGGGTGAGAATACTTTCCTTTCAGGTTGTCTAAATAGGGAAGGAAATTATGGAATACTCCGTAGATTTCCTAGGATCTAAATGAATTCCCTAATGGAAAATATGAGGTAAAAGGGAGAAAAATGACAAAAGGAGCTTATTTTCTAGCTATTTGTTTATCCCTCGTCTTTGTGAGTATGTGCATGGTCAACTTTTATAAGTTAATAATAAGAAAATGAATGAGTGACATAATAAGTATGATAGTGGTAGAGTTTGACAATACACTCCTCAAATGTACACAAATCCTTACTTTATTTTAGAACAAAGAATGACTTTACAAATTATATTTCACATAGTAGTGGTAGTATCGTCATTGCTATTTCAAACTAAGCATGGCATACTATCATTGCTATTTCAACTATGAACGGAATGTCTCTAGATCTACATACAATTCATGCACTTAGTTGCACTAATTTATATTTGAATTAAAAATCTAAAATGGATGCCAAAATGAACTCGTCAAAATCTGTACATTAGTCTAGCGTAGTGCTTTCGAGTCATATTAAGTAGTCACAGTCAAATGCAACAACAAACTATCTCAATTAGCAAAAACTATATGGAAGGCTTATAATAGATTTGAACCAAATGGGACCTCTACACAATACACACAGAGCTATGGCAAATTTCATAATTCACAAAGCTCATCATCAGCTCCAAATGTTTAAAACTTTATTTATAGGTATCATCAACCTCAATATTGAAAGGAAAATACAAAACTAAAAACAATTTCTCTAACCAGTTGTGGCCTTCCTAAAATTGTAACAACCTAATTCCAAACCCTCTTTAGTGTTTTTGGTGTTTTAGTCATCTTTTAATGGCTACCTTAATTATGTGCATGGAATTTCTTTATTTAGTAATGGTAGTAGAATTGTCCAGGTTGTCTGAAGATAAAATACCACTCCAGACTAGATTGCAGATAATCAACCACGAGATGTGTTTTAGTGATTAAATATATCATTAGTAGATATTGAAATGAGAATAATAGACAGGAACAGTGACAGGAGATTAAGTAATCAATCTGGCCAGTTAAGGTGCCCTTTACGTTATTATATCCCGACACCTTGGATAACATTAAAGAGGGAGGACTTACTGGGAAGCGAATTCCAAATAGTATCTCAATCTAAAGTTCCTTAAAGTAAATTACAATAGAAATTCCAAGAGGTCTCAAAAGAAAAAGTTGTATAATGCTAAACTAGAATATAGTAGAAAGTTTTTTTTTTCATGAATTTTTTGTTTTCAATGGTAGATGATATCCATTGATTGATATTATTCATTGAATACATAATAAATAATTCTTCCTACATTATATTATCACGTCTTTTTTTTATTATTGTTATGATGATCACAATAGGTGGAATGTGCCAAATTCCAAATATTTTCACATAGTATGATTTGATCATGTCTGCTATTTATATTGTATCATCATTGACATAGAAGAAGAAAAACAAAGATTAACTTAGCAATAATTTCATTCTTAGCAAATCTACATAATATCTTGTGAGCTTTTTAAGATCAAATGTACTATGTTATAACCAAAACTAAAATAAATAAAGCACCTTTCAAACAAGTAAACTTCATTTATGATTTTGCAGAAAAAAAGACGCAATGCTAGCATGAAGCCTAAAAACTAATGCAAGTGATATGGAAATGGTAAGCGATCATTATGTTATTAGAAAGAGTGAGGCTCATTTTGTTAGAGTCATTGCTCTTCATCCTGCTATACATTTGTGAAGCAAAATTCAAAGTAATTGTAAAAGTTTATCTCTATAAATATCCCACCTTCACATCCATCGGTCTTAAGAGGGAGGCTTAGTGGAACATTTTCCTATTTCAAAGGAATTGATTCTTATAAAGTATAGAGTATACCTTATTTCAGTGGAATAAGCCAATGACATGATTTTGCAAGAACACTTAGCACTTAGGAGTTGAATAGTGAAGTGACTATATTTGTCAATCACATGTAAATATGGTGTTTCACAAAATGATGGGAAAAATTAATGCTACTGCGAAACTACATTCTTTTATCTTTGAGCAACAAAACATTACCTTATAGCTAATTACATTCAAATACAAAGTTTGATTTCCAGATGTAATTTATAATTGCTCGAATGCTTTGCAAATCCCTTAAAAATTGACAACCAACTTGCCCTTGGAAGCTTCCCCCCTCAAGCATCCAACAACAATAAAATGCCAAAAAGGAACACCATGTTAATAGCATGTAAACAGAGCCTCCATCATTCACAGTATTAAGTAAATACCATCAGCAAGCCAAACCCACAATATCCAGGTTCAATTTTCAAATTTAGCAAGTTTAGTTAAACCAAAACCACTTTAGTAGACATAATATAGAAGCAAAGAAATAATAGTAAGTTTAGCTAGCTTTTAGATAACAGAAGTTTGATAGCAAAAGTTAAAAGTTTAGAAAGTCTTGTACATATACTTGTATTGGTTCATATTTTTATGTAGTTATCCACAACATACCAAATTAATTTGTTATGTGATTAAGAAATCATACTACGGCTTTTAGTTTGTGCAAACCAAAGCATAGAACATTTTACAAAATATGTTTTTTTTGCAAAAAGACTCTAACAAGATAACTTGTTTGTTGTGATTCCCATTCTCTAGAAATTTATTCTTCAAATTTTGATAATTTGGCGGAAACTCCAACAATTTCCTCTTGTACTTTCGATGACTCTCTTGCTATAACCAAGATCTAGACATTCATATTTACTCTCATTGTATTTGTTGTTGTAATTATACTTATATTCATCTTATAAAGAGATAATCAGTTCATGTCCATCCTTCAGCATAATCATTATCATTCTTAGTGTCAATCTCTTTAATTGTAGGTAATAAAGCTTCAACCCGCTCTACACCTTACCATGCTCTGCCATTCATTCAATAAAAATATAACCTTAGAACTCTCCCATATGGCTATTTTAGATATGCTTTTTGTTGGTTTTTGAATTGACTTCTATCCATGTGTACCTCTATTTTATTACCTCATAGAATATGGTACCTTATAAGAAGGAAAAGTAGAATAATACAAAATAAATTCACTAAAATAATGCAAAGAATTTAATTTATCAAAGAGGGAATGAAAGAGATCACATAAAATAAGTCATAATTGTATTAAAGGAGACAAGTTGATAGCTTCATTAAAATATCACTTTAACGTCTTCTTTAATTCTCAAATTTCATCCAGCTCGATTCAACAAATCATTGACAACCTAAAAGCATAGAAACATTAAAAAGTAACATATGCAGGAAATTATTGACCATTAAAACAAATTGCAAAATTGCAAAAAAATAAAAAATAAACTGAATTTATACATATTAGTAGCTGCAAAATATATTCATGATCATATAGTAGAACTAATATATACTAAAACAAACTATCCTCCAGTCTCGTAAGACATGTGAAATCTTACAGACTCCAAGTTTGATAGTTTAGTCAACAAATGTTGGTAATCAAGCAATATCATTTTCGTCTCTAGTAGAAAAAACTTAAGAGACAAGTTCATTTGGGTGTTCAAGGCACTTCAACTCTGTCTCATAAAATAGTTTCTATGCATCATTTTAGCAAGGGAATTTTTCCTCTTAGAAGTACTAATATTAGCATCAAAATTGCATTGATAACAAAATATACTATTAAATAGAAAGGCTATGTAAAAGGCACAAAACATCTTCAAACTATATGACATGTATTCACTCGGTCATTAATTCTCATGTAGAGCACCAAAGAAAACAACAAAGAATGATCTTAACTATAAACCAAGTCTATCAGTTCAGAACAATTCATTACATAAATGTACCTTGAAATCAAATTTTTATAATTGGGTGGTGAGCAACAAAAAGTTAAGGATCTAATGAAGATTAGCCAAAAGACAGATAAGGAAATGTGGAAATGTTGTCTGGTTAAGATTGTATATAGGCACAATTCATCAATAACCTAAAATACAGTTATGTATATGACATAAACAAAGAAATAAGCCAAACCAGCAACTCTGATGCAAATTTTTTTATAAAGTAAATAAAAAGGGGCAAAATTCACTTAGTAAAAAAATCCAAATACACCCCATCGAAGAATCCCAAAGAGAAAATATTATTGCTAAAATTTTCCACAAGTCAAATGCAAATTCAATTGTTAATTGCGAATAATTTAAATAAAACTATTCTACAGTTCGTGAGGCATCTCTTCAAGTAATAACAACAATGTCTCTTGATTTCGTCACGCCAATATTTCACTTTCCCCATATCAAAACTTCAAGGTTATCATTAGGACACGATAGCCTCATCGACGCACATTAACACTTCACTTTTCCTGTATCAAAACTTCAATGTCGCCACCAGGGTACGATAGCCTCATGGCCACTTCCACTAGCAAAGTTCCAGACAAAACCCACTTTCAAAAGGAAACCCCAAAGGCAAGAATATAATTAACACTCTGCCCTTAAAGCTCTCAAAGTTTTCCAAGAAAATCTCTTAGCTAGGTACAATATAGTGCTGTATAACGTTCATAAAAATAGTGTCTTTTTTTTCACTTTCTTTATCTAGGTTCAATTTTTCTTTTCTGTTAAATTTTTCTAGAGAAGCAAAATGCCATCCTTCAACTACAGGCAAAAACAAGAGAAAAGAGAGAAAAATTAACTTAGGTCTATGTATATTTCACACTATGGCAACCATGGAAGATGAAAAAAACACACACAAAACCTATTGTAACCTAGGTTTACTTCAAAGAGATCGAGAGAGCAAATTTACCCCTAAAAGAGTATGGCAATCAAGAGAGCAAAGAGAGAGGTTTGAACAAAAGTTTTCTTCTGGTTTTGTCCAAAAAATAGTACCAACTTTCTATACATTTAACATAAAGTACAAGATGGTTAAGCACAATAAAGTCAAACATGGCATCGTTTTGGCAATATTTAAGTGAAAAATAAGACGACTAACTATGTCGCTTTTTTGGAGAAGAGAGGAAAAAAATGGAATAAAATCACGCGTGTGGCACTATCGCCACACGCATACACATATATAATACAATTTTAGTTAAGATGATGATGATGATGATGATATATGTATTAAATGCTTTTTAGTCTCACATAGGCTATCACAATCAAAATTGTTGGCTAAATGCCATAGCAACGAAGAAGAACAATCCATTATCTAAATGTGGAGCTAGAATTTATAACTACCTACAATTTTGGCTTGCTCGAAGATCATTTTGAAACTACAATTAAGTTTTGGGAAGATCATCGAATTTTAGGTTGTGGTTGTCTATAGAAAAAATTGCGAATCTCGTTTGTAAAGTTGGAAGCATAGGGAAATTGTGTTTAATTATCAAATCTATCTCATTTCTTGAGAAAATGAGAAGTCAAATCAGTCTCTATCTTATTCAACTCCCTCTATCTCTCTGTTTCCTATCTCACTTTTCTTTCTCTCTTTTTCTCTCTCCCTCTCTCTCTCTCTTTCTATATATATATATATATACATATATCTCAACTTGTATTAGTTTTTACTAGTGAGGCTCACCTTCATTATCGAGGATGGAGAAACTTTAATGGCCTTTCATGTATGTGATTATAACTTTGCAAGAAGAGATTGTTTTAGGAATATTTGGTGTGGAGTTTGTGGTCGGGAAGGGTGTAGGTGGTTTGTTAAGTGTGATGAGGGTGATGTGGCAATGGAAAAAGGTCTTATGGTGGTGAATTTTGGGGGGGAAATTGCAATGGATCCTCTCTGTTAAGAAAAATGGACAAATTACCCCCATGTGAAAAAAAATATACAAAGAGCAACCTGACATTTTAAAAAACCATGCAACGAACCCCTTTGAGGGCGTGGGTGTAGGACACGCACCTGTGTTGCATCTAGACTTAAATTTTTGTATATTAAAAGACAATTATGCTCTTATTTATCAATCGTTAGATTTTCTTTTAAAAAATCAATAGTTTAAATTATATTATATTATATTTTAAAATTATGCAATTGTTCATCAACTATTAGATCTTTTTTTTAAAAAATCAAAAGTTTAGAATAAATCATATTATATATATATTTTTAAAAAATATAATATATCATCATACATATATGTGTATATATATTAATACAAGTATATATACATAATTATATATATAAATCACTACCCTACCCTATTGGCCGTCGGCAGCTCCCACCGACAGTCGACAACCCCCATCAAAAGTTGCTATCGGTACTTGCAATGATATATGTATATATATATATATATATATATATATATATATAAAGTTCAAAAACAGAGCACAACCGCCATGGCTACACTGGCCATGGTGGCCAATGGCTGGATCTGGCCAGATTTGGCCACAATGCTGCCATGGTAGCCTGTAAGATTTTGGGGTTTAAGGGGGGTTGTTGGGGGATGGGTGGGTAGAATTTATATATATACATATAACTAAATAAATATATAAAAATATATGTATATATAAATATATAGATAAAACTATCTTATAAAAAATATATATGTATATAAATATATTATATATTTTCATAAATATATATAATATTTAATTTGAAATAAATAATTAGAAAGAAAAAAGATATAAATAAAAGTTATTTAAATTTTATAGATAAATTTATATCAAGATGATGTTATTAAATAATTATATATACTATCACATATATATATATATATCTATATGATAATAATATCATATATACATACATATATATATATATATAAATATCTTATCAGTATATATGTATAGAAATATATTATATATTTTTTAATAAATATATATACTATTTAATTTTAAATGAATAATTAGAAAGAAAAAAATATATAAATAAAAGTTATTTCAATTTTATAGATAAATTTATATATGTATATGTATATATATGCTATATATGTATTTTATAAAATTTAAATTTTATTTAATTTGAAATGAATTGATAGATAGAAAGATTAATATAACTGATAAGATAAAAGTAAAAGTGATTTAAATTTTGTAAATAAATTTAAGTATGAATAAAAAATTATATTATATATATTTTTATAAATATTAAATATGATTTAATTTGGAATGAATAAATAGAAAAAATAAATAAAAATAACATTAATTTATAGATAAATTTATATATATATATATAAATATGTATAAAATGACAATATATGAAATAATGAGAAATGAGGAATAATGATAAATTTGAATATATGTATGAAATGAGAAATATACTGAATAATGGAGGAAGAGAGAAATTAAAAATAATAAGAAATGAAAAGAATGAAAGAAAAGAAAAAATGATAATAAAAAGTTATTTAAATTGAATTGAAAATATATTAAATGATTAAGAGTAAATTAGTCTTTTCATATTAAAACTATGTTAAATGGGCAACAAATGAAACTAGGGTGGCGGAATGCATTATTTTTTAAAACACAATAAGGTATATTGAAAATTTATTTTTTATAGGAGGTAAATTGCCTATTTATTAAAATACAAGGGGGTAAATTGCAATTAGCCCGAATTTCGGGGCCACAATGGCCTTTGTGACATATGGAAGGAATCTAAGTAGAGGGAAAATAATGAAAAAGAAGAGAGATAGAGAGAAATTTTTTGATACAAACTAAATTCAATAATTTATAGTAGCTTAGAATAATTGAAAATTATTTTGTTTAGTTTAGAATTTTATTAATTTTATATTTATGAAAAGTATTGGAGATATTTTATGACACTTTTATTAACTACATTATGAATATCTTTTTAGGAAAATTAAAATATTATTCATTTAAATAAAATATAATTTTTTAAATCTCAAAAAATGAATTTTTAATTACATTTTTTTAGATGACATGTTGTTGGAAAATTGTGAGTTATATCCTAAAAAGGTACCAAATTCATGCCTTATAATTCATAAAAAGTCATTTTATCACCTGTTTGCGCAAAATTCTCGATCCCATATTTGATTGGGTCAAATAAATAAATTATTCATAATTTCAGCTCCGACATGACATGCGACTATGCGAGGAATAGAGTTGGATGACAAGCGATAAAAAGTTAGCGCACACGACGCAACATGTATTTATGTATTTATTTTGTTTATATACATATTTTGGCACACAAGAAATAAGCGAAAGAGGAATAGGGCAAATGAGTCAACGCGTACAGCTATGCTGTCTGTGCATCCATTCATCACGATCCCGGCCCCGCCCACACTTCAAAATGGAAACACCAATTATTAAACATCACATCCATATGAATATCGTGCGCAATTCGAACTCCATTGTTCAACTTTTCAGCCCTTCCCCTCTTTTTCCTCCTCTCTATTCTTGGCCCACCGTCCACACACACACCAGCCTACTTTTAAATTCATACCCATCTCTCCATTTTTCTGTATAGTAGAGAAAGAAGCACAGCAATGGCGGAAACGACGCCGGATGGAGCAGTCCCATCTCTCTTCTCCCCTTACAAGATGGGCAAGTTCAATCTGTCCCACAGGTTCGTCAACTTATAAAAAACAAGAATGTTCTCGTCTTCCTGTTGTCAGATCGATCATATTAAAAAATTTTCATTGTTTGATGCAAAAATTGGGAAATGAAAGAAGTAAAGAGGGCTCGTTATTTTATTTTATTGTTTTGAAAATTTATTTGCAGGGTGGTGCTCGCCCCCATGACAAGATGCAGGGCACCCAACAACATTCCCAACTCTGCCCTTGTTGAGTACTACACCCAAAGAGCCACAAATGGCGGACTTCTCATCACTGAGGGCACCATGATCTCTCCCACTTCTGCAGGGTAATTTCGTTACTTCATATCTCTGATAATATTGCATCAGATGAATTATTTATATCTATACTTGTATATGAAAAATTTGAGTGATCTGTGTTTTTATTCCTTTTTTAATGCAGACTAGTATGTTCTTTCGTAATTTGTATCACAAATGTAACAAAAATGATTAAATAGTAAACAGCTAATCTTCTTAATTATTTATATTTAATTGGATAATTAATAGGTTAGTGTGATATTAATTGGGAGAAAGAAAAATGGAAAAAAAATTATAAATATGTCTTAAAAATGTTTTATATTTCATGGATTTGATACATACCTAGAAGGAAAAAAGAAATGAAAAGAAAGCTAGGTAAGTCATATAGGAGCTGCCCCAAGGGATGTTAAAATTTAGCAACTTTGCAAGAAAATATAAAAATAGTTTTTAGTTCAGGGTCTTTTAAAGTTTCTTTTTTTAAAAAAAAAAAAAATTCTTGGGTTTGGGTAAATTTTTTTCTAATAAATTAAATTTTGTATATGTAAGTATACAATGACTGCGTTGCTATCTTTACTTTATGAAAATTAAACTAATCAATGAATGTTAGCATATTAGCCGCCTTACGAGAAAAATATAAAAAGGATTGATTTAAAAGTCTCTTGACTTTTCTTTTGATATTTCTTGGGCTTGTATAACAATTTTCTTATGAATTATACTTCTTTGTATGTAGGTTATGACTGCATTATACTCCTTGCTTTTAGAAGATTAAGGGCTGTTTGGTTTCATTTTCATTTTCATTTTCAGTTTTTAGTATTTCCAAATTTGTGAAAATTAGTTATGTTATGTGATGTGATGTGAAAATGAAAATATATTTGGATGAAACGTTAGAAATGTAATTGTAATGATTATATTGGTTTTAATAGGTTGTAGATGGAGAGAGATAGAAATAATAGAATAGAGAGAGAAGATAGACAGGTTAATGGGAGAAGATAGACAGGTTATTGGAGAATGTGTTTTGAAAATAAAAATGAAAATGACATTGAGTGAAAATGTGTAAAAAGTGATGTGTTTTATTTTTGAAATAGTAGAAAATGTGAAAATGAAACCAAACAACCTATTAAGCCAACTCTAATATTAGCTTCTCTTTTTGTCAAATTAATAGGTTCCATGAAATGCTTCAAAAGCTTTAATACCACATAGGATTAATTACAATTCAATTTCAATATAGGCCAACAAACTTTCAATTAATGTGTTTATTTGCAACTTAATAAAATTAGACAACATTCAAGTAACCGTATAAGTTTTTAAATTTGTTTGATTACATTTTAAACTGATGAGTTTATAAGCTTAGAAAATAAGATAGTTGAAGCTTATAAGTTGTTTGAAAAGTTACATTCCCCGCCTTATGTTTTGGGCTTTGTATAAGTTGTTTTAATTTAGCCCATAAAATAATTACAAATACCCCTAACAAACTTATACTTCCAATTTTTATCGTACTAGTATATCAAATAATTTTGTTTACCACAAATCCTATCCTAAATCACCTTATAAATTGTATACTTTGCTTTGTCCAAACCATCAACTTAATTTTAAAACAAGGCATTACATTATGGCAAGAATATCCTAAAAAACTTTAACCAAGCACCTCTTAGTGAAGTTTTAATGTGACTGTTTTTCAAAATTTTCATTATTACAAAATAAAATAACAAATTAATTAATTAGTTAAAAATGAAAGAGGGTCATTGCCTAAAAGGCAACAATATAAATAAAATAATACTTATGCATGATTTGATTATTTAGTCTTAAAAAACTACATAAAAACACATTATTGTTATTATAATTTTTTACATGGATATTAGATTTCATATTTCTAGACAACTAATTAGATGTTTGTATTAGCTTACTTCTGTAAATATATCATGTGAACTTTCTTGATAATTTAGTTTTGAAGGATGAATATGTTTACTCAATTTAAACTAAAATCAGATCTAATGTTGTGTATTGCATGACATGACAAAAATAGTTTGCTTGAATTTTCAGGATTGTGGATTGACCTTTCTTTTAATTATTAAATTTTTATTCTTATGCTAATTATTTTTACAATATGTCTTTTAAATTTGGCATATTATTTTGTATTTATGTAATTTAGAGGAGTTTTAAAAGACATATTGTAAAAAAATACAAAACGAATCCAAAGTTGAAGGGATGACTTTTGCATTAGAAGTTGAAGAAAGATCAATAGAATAGAAAAATTGATTCATCAATTTGTTGCTCAATATAGACAAAAAGAAAAGAAAATTAATTATCTTAATGCCATGTGCATAGATAGAAACCAAGTTTAATACCCACTGGAAACTAATAGATCAAATTTTGAGTCCTGTTATGCCAAAGCGTCTTTTTGAAGATGGAATGTTAGTTTTTGAAGATAAAATTGGATTTAGATTAATGCAGCAGTGATTAAATGCTTGAAGTGGTCGTTTTAGTAGAATGAAAGAGCATAAAAGTGATTTAAAGGTTCGAGGTTAATTTTTATATTTCAGAATTAGTTTTTCTAACTCTTTTCTCTGCATAGATCAACTTTAAATGGTCAAGGCTCAGAAAAAGATAAATAAATAAATGAAAGCAAAAGAAAAATAATAATTAATAATTATATCCATGCATCACTTATGCTTGGGTCTCGACAGATTCCCACGCGTGCCAGGGATATTTAAGAATGAGCAAGTAGAAGCATGGAAGAAGGTGGTGGATGCAGTGCATGCAAAGGGTGCTATTATATTCTGTCAGCTGTGGCATGTGGGCCGGGCTTCTCATCCAGGTACTACACCAAATTTGACGGCTCTGGTTCCATCCTGATGCTGTTGCTAACATATCCTTTCCCTTTGAATATCAGTTCTATAGTTAACAAGAACAGGTGAAATTCTATGCATGCTTACACTGTTAGTGTAATGATTAAAACTCACCTGCTATGTAATCTTGAAACAAATAAGTAAAAAGGAGGAATTTAAATTTGGACATCATACGAGAATAAAGAAACAATGGAACATTTTGATATCAACAGAGGAAATAATAATTATGACTTAGAAGTTTTTGGTTGGAGTTCCACCAGATGTGTGAGAATTAAATTGCTCCCATAACAGTTGGTTATAGCAGTTGGAGGTTGCTAGTTGTTACTTTCATAATATGTGAAATGTTAGTCTTAAAAATAATTTTTTGTTTTAATATGCGTAGTATGAGTAATTTGCATTAATATGCAATAACCAAAATGAATTGCTTACAAATCTATCCGAGAACATCAGATTTAATAGATTCTTGCGTAATTATTACCATTTTTGAATCTCTTTACCTTAGAACATTTTGTTATTACATTTCTGTTCTAGGAGACTTTGGTCAGATTTGTTGTCCCTTTTTAATACTGATTCATGTGTTGAAAATGAAATATTATCTTTACAATTTACATGGCTTCCAGAGCAATTTCTGCGTACAAAAATCTTGTTCATTCTACTGTTTAATACGTATTTCATTGGTTTGTAGTAATTTTTGTTTGTGGCTAAATGAGTTTCTGGTGATACAACACAGTGCTTCAACCTGGTGGGATTACCCCAATATCGACCACGGACAAGCCAATATCTAAGAGGTGGAGAGTGCTAATGCCAGATGGAAGTTATGAAATTTACCCAAAACCACGCAAAATGGACACCTCTGAAATACTGGAGCTGATAGAACACTATCGCCAGGCAGCCATAAATGCCATTGAAGCTGGTCAGTCAAATTATTCACAATAACAAATTTCCGCAATGACAATATTGATAAGCTTTGAGAATTTTGTTATGTACAATTTTTTTCCATCCATCAGAGGCCATTAGTATAGAGTATTAGCTTGCTTATATGACGAAAATAAACAGGATTTGATGGTGTTGAGATCCATGGAGCTCACGGCTATCTCATTGATCAGTTTCTCAAGGATGGGATCAACGAGCGGACAGATGAGTATGGCGGATCCTTCCAGAACCGCTGCAGATTCATTATGCAGGTGGTTGAAGCAGTTGTTTCTGCTATTGGTGCTGACCGAGTTGGTGTGAGAATTTCACCTGCAATTGATCATCTCGATGCAATGGACTCAGATCCACTCAGCCTAGGCCTAGCAGTAATTAATAGACTCAACAATCTCCAAACAGATTGTGGCTCCAAACTGGCTTATCTGCACATGACTCAGCCTCGGTACACAGCTTATGGGCAGACGGAATCAGGCAGGCAGGGAAGTCCAGATGAGGAGACCTTGTTAATGAGGAGTTGGCGGAGGACTTATCAGGGGACTTTCATTTCTAGTGGTGGATTTACTAGGCAGCTAGGAATTGAAGCTGTGGCCGTTGGTGATGCTGATCTGGTGGCGTACGGTCGGCTATACATTTCGAACCCTGATTTAGTTCTGAGGCTCAAGCTCAATGCACCTTTAACTAAGTATATCAGGGCTACCTTTTACACAAAGGATCCTGTTGTGGGATATACTGACTACCCTTTCTTGAAAGATGAGGCCAAAAAAGTTGCACCTGTGTCGCGCCTGTAAATCAGGACTGAGGAGAATATTATTTTTGGAGGCTGGAGCTTCCGCATCAGTTTTCTACTGTATAATCTATTAGTTGGCCATGTTATACACCGTAAGTGCTTATGAATGGCCTGTGAATCTTATGTAGCATAAACGAAAAAGTTGAAGGTTTGGGAGAAGGTACAAAAACTATATGTGTCTATTGAGAAGAAAATGGTTGGATGAAGCTTCTGTATTTAGTCCTCTGCTTCTCTCTGCTTTCCATCTTTTCCATCAGTTGATGCATAAAAATGCCGTTAAGCGCTTTCGTAAGGTCGCTTTACACAGTTCAGTTGAACCCTCTGGGGGAATTCTGTTCATAAATTTCAATATTGAAGGCTAGCAGCCAATGCATGAGCCACGAGCAGCAAACAACCCAGACTTCTGGGGAGAGAGAGATGAGTGAGCGGAATGAATTGTTCACTCCACAACGTGCTATTTATGGAAAAAGGAAAACAAGCCAGCTGGCAGCTAACTAATCGAAACAGAAAAGGGGTAAGCCCGACAACTATTCTAACAAACTCATTATTGACACAATTAAACCCCAAGTGCTGTACTTCAAAAGAGAGTGGAATACAAAATACAGAAAAAAAGGGAAGCTAATCTAATATTCAATGTTTGATAGAGCTATTTTACATGCTTTCTACTGCATTCTGTGATGCACAGGCAAAGTACAACCTGAAATGCTCGCACACGGATTTTTTTAGAAAATTTTAAAATACAGTCCAACTCTGACACAATTATTCGATATATATACATAAATATTTTTTATTATATAAATATTAATACACACACACACACACGTATAAATATGCAATTGATAACAGATTTGTAAAAGAAAAACATATTGGTGGGAGGATAACGAAAAAGTACACATATCAATGATGGCTGTGTTGAAAGTGTATTAATATGTTGAGGAAAAGAAAAAATAATTTCCTATACTATTTGTAAAAGCATGAATAAGTAGTGATGTAATCATGTATGCGGAGATAAAAATATTCTTATCTAATGAGACTATTATGTTTAATAAATATAGTTTAGTGGTAAACTATAATTAAATTAAATTTATTTTTTATTAGATACATAAAAAATAATAACTACTAAAATTAATTAAATCATGTAATGCTACTTAAATATGTATATAGATCACATTTTTATTAAATGTATTTTGAATTAAATTCATAGAAAGTTAATTATTTAAATTAATTAAATCAAGTGTCTGTACTTAACAAATGTGTGTGTGTATATATATATATATCGAATGCATCTTTCTACCAATATATTTAATTGATTTCATTGAAAATTATATTCTAATTAAAATATTTATTTTATTGGACTTAGAAAATACAACTACAGTAAAATTAATTAAAGTCATATTACATTAATAATTCATAAGAATGTAAGAGATTGCTCTATCTCGATCATGATTTCACCTTAAAAATTTTCCATAATTCATAGAGTCCCTAGAGATTTTAAAATAATCAATTTTATATTTGAGAGGAAAGCTTCCTACTTTGGCCTACGATGTCACACAGATAGAATTTGGAGTCCTTTCTATGAATTAGTGAATTGTGAGTTTCTCCTATTGGAAATTTGGAAAACGTCTGTATAGATTCAATATTTGAATTGAAAACAATGTATGTTTGGACGCATTTTTTGAATATGAAAGGTAATATTTATACTAGTTAGATTTTTGGTGGGTTTGAACCCATTTGAATTACGAGACCCATATGAAGTGGGCTCAGCGGCCCTTTTTTATTTAATTAATTTGGTCTTTTATTTTTATGTCATAGGGCTTTGATTTAACATATCATATAGTGCTCCAACTTTTAATTAAAAATTAACCTTTTAAATTCAAAGTATGATTTCAACTATTATTTTTAACTTTACATTACCATGATAGTTAATTTTATAATTATTTTTTTTATTTTAACTCGCCTTAATTGAATTTCTATTAATTTAATGGCTAGTTTATTAATTATGTCATGCTCTAAATTTGAGATATAACACAGTAATGCTCCTAAGTTTGGAAAAAATATGTAATTCTTGTGATGAAAAATATTTTGTCCCAAATCATTTCTAGATAAGTAAAAGATATTTTGTGGCAATTATTTGTGATGGATTCAATCCATTGCAAATAGAAAAAGAAAATAAAAAAAAATTTAAACTATGCGGCAACAAAAATCCATTGCAAAAGTCATATGGGAAAGATTACGACAGAAATATGACGTTGCAAAACACAAAGAGTATGAAAAAATAACTGAAATAGATTTGCTATAGAAATATCTATCACAAATATTGGAAAAATAAAAATTATTCTACGATGGAATTTAAATGTCCCTTGCAGAAGGGAAAATAAATCCCACTTCCCTCCTCACTTTTGCTTCTGCCGCCACTCTCCCTTCTACCTCAGGTATGTTTCATTTCTCTCTTCCTCCTCTCCTTCTTCTTCTCCCTGCAGCCAGTGCGCCCAAGCTGCTGGCTTGCATTCAAAACGTTGGCCAGCTTCTTTTTTCACTTTTCGCTTTTCTTTTTAATTTTTTATTATCTTAAACTTTTTATGTTGTTGTAATATCACAGATTTGGAGGGCACTGATGAACTTCTTTCTACTATTTTTTTATTAATCTAATTTTCTTCTTGTTGCAATATTGCATATTTGGATTTCAAGGCATTGAAATTTTGCACAAACTTTCAGATTGAGTAAGTTATTTTTTTTTAATTAGTATTATTTTGCAAATTTATATGTTAATTTGATTAGAGTTTGGTTTATATATATTGGAAAATATGAATTATATCACATATGTGATATGAATTTTATGTTAGGCATGTAATGTATAAATTCATATGAAATCTTCAAGAATTTATTATGTTTGTTGAGTTAAATTTATTTACTTTATTTGATTTAGTGCTACTTGGATATTGCAATATAAATTCATATAGTTGTGGGATTGTTATTTATTTTATTTACCAATGATCGTTGCACGCGATTCATATATACAATTTTTAAGTGTTACGTATTTTTTTTTAATATAGATTTCTCCTTCACCATAATCAATGCCAATTGATACATTAAATACATAAATATTATCTATAATTTTATGCAATAATGAATTTAGTTGTAGATATAGATAATATTTTTGTGTCTTTAAACTAAATTGAAGACAAAACTAAAAAGTACTCGAAATTATATTACATATATATTTATATGTTAAAAATTATAATAATTTTAAATAAAAAAAAATCAAACTCTTGAAAAGAACAAAAAAGAAAGGAAAAAAAAGAAAAAAAATCAAACTTGAAAGAAAAATATGGCGATGGATCTATATTTTTCTCTGCAAAAAAATAAAAAATAAAAAATTAATCACACACTTGAGAAAAATGCAAAATAAAAAAAAAAAGTCAAACCTGAAAGAAAAATATGATGATAGACCTATATTTATCTTTGCAAAAAAGGAGAACAAAAAATCAATTACATATTTAAAAAGAACACGAATGAAAGAATAGAACAAGCCTACTTTATAGGAAAAAACAAAGGCAACATCTTTACAGGAAGATGTTAGTTGTAGGAAGAATTCTAATAGTTGTGGAAAGTGGTTTTGAAATTATTTAGTGGATAATATGGAGTATAAAATGATGGGTTAGTGGAACTTATTAGAACTACATTTGTGACCTAATTGAACTGTTTGTGTTGGATAATTTTTATGAGGGTAAATTTGGGTTATTATAAGTTTGGTATCCAAAGTACTGAATTCCTTATTTTGCCCTTTAAATTCAATTGTACTTTTTAATATTTGAATAGATGAAAGGGTAATTTATGTCATTAATAAAAAAGAATTGTCACATTAGACATAAAAGTGTCTTCTTTTTTAGAATTGTATAGATTATAAAAAATGTGCATGGTTATCTTTATTTAAGTGAAGATATGAGGATTGTTTCTTACAATTACTTTCAAAAAATAAGCTTTGGTTGCAATAATGAAAACTTTCAAATACTAATACACTGTATATTGTTGCAACATTAACACTATGGTTGGTTCATGGATTTTGGTAAGGAAAAGAAAAGCAAATGCTAAAGAAAATATTTTTTGTTGTTTGATTGGTAAGGAAAATACTAAAGAACGGAAAATTTGAAGGAAAATATAGTGTATTTGAGGAAAATGATTTTTCCTTACAAAATGGTGAGGAGAATGAGTTTTCCTCACGTTGAAGTACTTTCTCATCCTCTTACACTTTCATCACTCCTCCTTTCCTCATTCCTTTCTTCATTGCTTTCTTTAACAACCAAATAAATTTGAAATTTTATATTTCTTTGTTTTCTTTTCTTTTTCCCTAATATTTTCTTTTCCTTGTCAAAATTCTTAAACCAAACATAGTGTTAAAAAATGCCTCAAATTTTTTATTGTTGTAGTGGTTGATGTTCATAAGTTTGAAATTCTGACAAATATGGAAAACTGATAACTTTGTTTGATATTATGATTTTACGTAGGACAATATTTAACTATTAGTGTTGTTATAATTGATTTTTGGATTTGATTATAAGTTGGTGTTGGTGTAATGGATGTATGCATTGTTGTTTGGATATTGATTTGGTTATTTTGGTATTTTTTCATATATATGTATATTTCATTTTTAGAATTTTTACAATGGAAGAATCCATTGTAAAATATAAAACAATTTAATATATACAAAATTTGCAGTAGATCGATAATTTTGTCAATCCACATGCCACATTTGCAATGGATTTGCTATTGAAAAAACAGTTGCAAATTTTGTGACCCTTTTTTCCGTTGCAAATTTTGGCCAAGATGTTCGTAGCAAATCTGTTGGAAAAACCATTACAAATTATGCACGTCACAAATTTCCAAAGATTTGCAACGGTGGTTTCTGTAATGAATTTTAGCTATCTCAAAATTCGTCGCCAAATAGCTATTCGTTTCCGTTACTAATTCAAGTCTTTTTCATAGCATGAGTCTGGAGCTCTGATCTCGTTTAGTTACACCCCTTAGCATTTTTTACTTCAGATGGGAGGTCCTATAGACAACGCAAAATGATATTGTATGAGAACAGAGTGGGAATGCTTTTTGGAAATCAAAAAGCTAGGTTGGGCTTTTACTTTTGGGATGCATTTGTATGAAGTCAATGTTCGAGTTCGTAAATGATTATTTCAATACCTTTTTAGCTTTGTGAATTGGTATTTATATTAATTAAGTTTTGATGGACTTCAACCCACTTAAGTTTGGGTATCTATCGTGATGGGCTTAATTTATTCATTGGCCCTTCTCTTATTTATTTATTTATTTGAATAGACCTCTTATTTGCTTTTTAATTTGTTGTCCTTAGTGTTTTATCTTTTCATATCATATGTAGTTTTATTTTGTATATATGATGATTACTTTTTAAAATAATTTAATATTTTCTACTTTTTGTTTGAATTGAATTTTCATGGTATCATAGATTTTCTGTTCTCAATATAGTTCATCATCTTTTTCAAGTATTATATTCTTACTTTTTGGTTTAAGTTACCTTAAATTTATTAAGTTGGTTTTGTTTACGAAAGAATTTAAGAGTCTTTATATTTTTATATTATACCTTTGTAGATGTGATGTTGGTGTAACTAGCATTACTTTTCACTGTCTTTGATAGCCATACGTTGTGATCTAATGGAATTTAATTTTTAACTATTTGTCTAATTAAAAATATATCATTGATACTACTAAAGATCGACTGTAAGTACAATTTGGTAATTTGACTAAAAATGATATTAAACCTTGAATAATTAACTAAGTGAAAGAGTCAGAGAGCCCAAAAAATAAGCCAAACCTACAAAGAAAAGTAAAAAAACCCTAATGGGCCTAAGTTCATCAAAATTAAATACTAGAATATCAATTCCATAGAGAACTTGAGCATAAAAAGTCATTCGCAAAAATTCTTAGAAGATCTCTCTGCATGTGTTTCACAGAAAACGAATTGGCACATTGTTGTTTTTAAAAAAGGACCTCACTCTATTTTCAAGTAGCATCAATCACGAATTAAATTCATTTTTACGTGAAATTGGAATTACACATATAATTATGCTTTTAATTATAATTAATTGATACAAAGGGCATTTAACTAAGCTTATTTAAAAAATCTTATGAGCTCCCATATCTTATAAGATATTTTTGAAATTTATAATATGTTAGATCTTATTTTTAAAATAAGTCATCAAAGTGTTTGAATCAAATAAGATCTTAGAGTTTGTAAGATATTAATAATGACAATTTTACATTAAAATGGTTAAAATTAAATGAATTTGTTGAGATTTTGGAAGTAAATTAGGATCTCGTTATATTTTTTGAAAGAGTTTATACGATCATAGCATTTTGTTTTAGGATCTTATACTTATAAGTTCATTTTTTAAAAAAATTATTAAATATTTTCTAGCATTTTATAAGCTTTTAAATATTTTAATTACGAGATATTTTAAGGAGCTTATAAGCTTACAAAGAAAAAAAATGTACAACTTATAAGTAATCAAAGAGAGTAGAATATATAGAACTAAAAGTAATTATTAAACATCTTAGAAATTCAAAATAATTGTACTAATAAATAGAATGTAAAGTAAGTATCCAGCGACCTCCAAAATAGTGAGTGATGGACAGGATAACTACGCATGAGAATAAGCCTATCAATGGGAAGAGTAATATCCTACTCATGCCCATCCACAAATATACTCAAATAATTAAATCCTATATATACTCTATTCTATTTAACTCATATACCAAATCAGATCCATACCCTAAAATATTCAAATCATAGACTCAATACTCTATCCTACCCTATCAAATACAAGACCCATAGGGTCTAGAGTGAGCCTAGCTTATTAGACCCAATTTTTTGGATTAAATTATTTTGCTTATTTGCAAGAAATCAATACTTTTTAAAACTCTCGTTTATTCATATTTTACAATTTATGGGTCTTGAGATTTTATTTTCCTTTAGTACAATAATTTAAAATAATTTTCTACAATCACCACACGTACAGATACAGTATTCAGATGCTGCTGCGTTTAGAAGACAAATTTCATTGTATTATCAATGTGAAATTCTAATGAAAGAAGTGAAATTATAACTGACTGTTAAATGAAAATTAAATTGTATAGTGACTATATTTATTTTGCAAGGGGAATTACCTATATTATGAATTATCAATGTTAATTGCAATAAAACACTTGTTTTTTATTTTTTCAATCGAGAATTATAGTAAAACACTTGAATGAAAGTGACCACACCTTTATTGTAACTATATATTCACAAGGATAAAACATAGAAATCATACGATAAATACCGTGGTGGGGCTAACAATTTTTTTTTCAAGAGAACATATTTGATAAAATATGATTTTAGAAAATATTTCTAAAAAATAAAATTTTTGCAAATTGCGCACCACAATTTTTCCTATTTTTAAAGATAATGTCTTATTTTTAAAATATTTTAAATATTTTAAATTTGTATTTTAAAATAAACAAATTTAAAATATTTTTAAAAATTTTATTTGTTTCATACACACACATATATATATATATATATATATATAATTTAAGCATTTTGATGAAAATGATAATTGAATAAAATTTTATGAGTAAAAAGAAATTGAAGTTGGAAAGGAGTAAGTTGGAAAATGGACATTGGGTATCTTTTGGGTATTGAGTAAATGAGTATTTTATGGGTACAGACCTTATCTTTATTTATTTTATTTTATTTTTTAATGAATTTGGGTAGGATTTGAGTCTCATACTTATGCAATAAATTTGGATACGAGTATTGTTCTATTTCATGTATCTGAATAGGATAAAATCCTAATCATTAACACACCTACATTAGAACCACAATCAAATTTGAATTTAGGAAACACTTTTACCGGTGGATCAAATATATAGAAAACACTCAACATAAGACAATGAATGCACGTTGAAATATCTTGGCACGCCACATGGGCATCTCAATAAAACTTAAATTTGTCAAGTTTGGCCCCGTAATATGAATAACCAAAATCGGATTGCTCTTGTCTCGATTTAATCCATATTTTAATATAAATTATTTTTTTTAATGTTCAATTGAAAAATCCCCTTCAATGCAATTTGCATATCGAGAATCAATTCACATATTCTGATACAATAGAATCTAATTGTAAGATTAATTTGATCAAAGTTGTACTATCAAATATCATTCTATTAACTTTATTTACAACAATAACTAAAAATATGATTACATCAACAAAATTTTTACCCATCCAAATTCAAAGCTCAGCAAAATGTTCTATCAATAATCACAAAAATCATTACCGTTTAAATGTAAAAGTAGAAGAAAAGTTCTTTGTTTCCAATGCTTTGTTATAGAAAACTTTAATCCAACCCTCCTCTAAAATATGAATATGGTGGTTTACTCTCCTATTAAAAAAAAAAAGTAAAAAAATCACCATATGTTTTTGAAAATGCAGCAAAAAAATTCCCTTGTGGCCATAAATGAAATGCACGAACAGTTTTATGTGAGTTTTTATGATTTTTTTATATATAAAACGACTATCACGCTTTATTACATTAATCATTGGATTCTTTTATTTAAATGAACGATCAAAATGAAATACTTATTAATATTTTTATAAGATATATAAAAATATTTATACATTTATATACAACATGTCATATATATATTATAATATATTTATCAATATTATATGATATATATTATAATAATATAGTGTTATATAATATATAATATATTATATACATATAAATAATGGCACCTCTGCAAACTGGCTAGATCTGGCCAAATTCTTTCAACGGCGGCTGGCGATCGATGTGTATTAGTATAAAAAAATAATTTTTTAATATATTTATATATACACATTATATATATGACATCACCATATATATATCCACCAACTAGGCAACTACCATTCCAACTCATCCTAAATTTTTGTGCATGTCCATGGTGGTCATGGCTGCCATTGGCGGCCGATGTGTATTGATATTATAATTTTTTTTATATATTTATATATATACTTCATATTGATATATATAAGCACTATATATATTATCATATATATACATATCCACCAACTCCACCCAACAAAGCTCAGCGTCACAAAATAAAAGAAAGCAAAAAGAACGGTTGCCATGCCCAGATGGCCGTGGCGGCTGTTGACCAGACTTGGCTAGATTTGGTCAATTTTCAGGCTGCCATGGCAACAGCCATGGCTGCCAATTGGGATATTTGGGGAGGGGAGGAGAGGGAGAGAGGAGGGTGGGGGGGGGG
>JACGDI010005428.1:70396-103303 GCA_014898725.1 Jacaranda copaia | reverse complement strand
ATATATATATGTATATATATAATTTTATATGTATATAATTTTATATATATGCATGTATATAATATTTTATAAATATTAGATATTATTTGATTTATATAAATATGTTAAATATTTTATAAATATGAAATTATGTAGTTTTGATAATTTTATATATATGTTTGTATATATAATTTTATAAATATTAAATAGTATTTAATTATATAAATATGTTATGTATTTTATAAATATGAAATTATTTAATTTAGATAAATAAAATATAAACAATAACAAAAACATAGGGATATAAAATAATTTTTTATATATATGAGGGTGTTTTCGTCTATGTAATGTAAAATTCAATTCAAATAGATGAAAGAAGGCAGTGAACCACAATTTAAAATATAAGGCAGTGTTTTAATCTTTTTTTTTTCTTTTAATCACAGAGAGGTAAATCACACATTTCACATTTTATATGGGATGAAAAGATTTTAGCCCCTTTGTTCCATGGTTCCCTAAAAATTACACTTTCACACAATGATTCAAATTTATGCTGCTAATTATTCAAGGAATGTAGTTTATTTAAATTAACATTATCACGCTTCCTTCCTTCCCAAAATAATTAGGGTTTAGAAAATATATTTAATTGATAAATTCTAGCTAAAATAGTTTTTCTCTATTTCTTATTCATGGTAATTCATTATTTACACAAATGATAATTATTGTGAAAATACTAAGACATGAATTTAATATGAAGTGTCAACTTCATAGACACATTGGAGTTGAGCAAATTGTAGAAATAGGACTGTAAATAAAGTCCTTTTGTAAAAGAAGGCATGATTAAGACCGTGGTAAAATTAGGACTATTATTATAAAAAGAAAATTAAAAAAATGAACAAAGCTTGTTAGAAAGTACAGTCAACTTATAGGAATATGCTTGCGTGACACTTGATTGGCACAACGTTAGGCCTTGTCATGTGCCACGTGTATTCTGATAAAGAAAAAAATTGCAAAAATAGGATAATAAGTAATGCCATTTTGAAAAAGAGAATTGGAATTAAGGAATAGCCAAAAAAAATAACCAAACTTAAGGAGTAGTAAAAAAGATAACACATAAAATAAGGAGCAATGTTGTCAATTTTCATCTGATGTAGACTCATCAATTTAACTGATTTTGGAGCATTAGCCATTTTTGGATGAACCAATCATATTTTGTAGCATTCCAGTCTTGTAAATTTTCACTAAATTTTGTATCAATTGTCATTTAGATGAAATGGACAAATTTTGTAGCATTCCTATGTCATCAATTTTTGCTCAATTGTTTGCCGCTCAATATTTTAGTTTTATGTGGCTATTTTTTTGTTGCTCCTTAATATTTTGCTTCTTAAGATTTTTTTTTAACTGCTTCTTAATTCTAGTCCTCTTTTGTGAAATGACCGTACTTATGGTCTTGTTTTGCAATTTTTTCTTTATCAAAGTATACATGGCACATGAAGAGGCCTAGAGTTGTGCCAGATGCTATGCAAGCATATTCTGGCACCAATTGTGCTTTTTGGTGAGCTGACTTGTTTTCTAGCGAGCCTTGTCTTGTTTTCTGATTTTTTAATAGCTATGATTCTAGTCTTGCCACAACCTTATTTTTGGTCCTCATTTGCAAAATGGCATTACCTACGATCCTATTTTTGTAATTTTTCCTAAAGGATTCTAGATTCTTTTGTGTCCTACTTTGATATCCATTTGTAAGCAAAAACTCATATTTATAGGATCTTTACATTATAAATTTAGAAAACCATATATATAACACTTTTGGATGTATGCATGAACACCCTTGGCTAAATCTTTCTCTCCAAATTCCATCAACATTAACAGCTTTCAATGGGCCGTGCAAGCAATAGAATCAAAATTTGGGATGGAGAGGAGACACGGCCAACATTATAGTAAAACCCTTGGACCCTTTTATTATGGACTTTCTAGGATTAGGCTCTCACTAGTTGACAAAATTAGTCTATCCAAAGAAGCCTTAATAATAGTGGGTCAATAATAAAGTAGGCCCTATGAGTTTTATATCATATACCGTATTAATTTGGCCCGTTTTATTAAAAATTAGAAAACTCAATTAATAGAAGTCTAACATGAAATTATAAGAATTTATAAGATTCTAACATCTTATTTTAAAATTTTATATTTATAAATTCCTTTCTAAAAGAATTTATCAAACACTTTCTAGCATACATCTTATAAGCTTTTAAACATTTTAATTATTAAATATTTTAAGAAACTTATAACTTCACCCAAATACCCTCATAATTTGTGCCTAGTGCGGAGCACATGCTAATTCTTGCAAAAAAAGGTACAAATAGAATCATTCCAAGAATATTTTCAATTTCTACTCTATATGCCAATTCAAAATCTTCCACGCTGCAATAACAGTTCACAACTTGGATGATTACATTACTTCAAATAATCTCTGCATAAACCCAGATTATAAATTTTATGTTAGGTTCTCCAGAAGAAGATAATGCAGCAGATGAAATAAAATGAATAAATTAAAGGGTTTGAAGTCCAAAAATAGTTTGGTTGAAGAACACACCGATTCCAATAATAGACATAGATAGATACACATATGGTATAAACAAACTTTACTTTTTACCTATGCATACTGAAATCTTCCCTTTAAATGCCTTAGAAGATAGGGAAGCCATAAGCTCCACACATTGCCCTCGCCCTTGAGGTTGAGGATTAGCCTGCATCCTAAGTGACAAGCTATATATATCATCAGTTGTCCTCTTATGCCCGCCCCCAACATTTCCACCATTCTATTTTTCCATCCGTACCGAATTCATGGACCACTCATCACATGCTCAGATCTTTGTCTAAATATCTGCAAGTCCTTACTTTGGCATTGTCTATCTAGTTAGTTAGGGCTTTCCGGGTTGTATTTCCAGAGTCATTTCAGTTTCTATATAGTTTTAAAAGTTGAAAAAGTAGTTATAGTTTGGAAATAGAAATAAAATTGTCTGAATGTTTTGTTGGAAAGTAATAATTAGAGTAGGTATATGATTGAAAAGTTGATTGATTTATATATATATATATATATATATTATATTTAAAGAACATTCATCTTTTAAAATAAATGTAAATTTTGTTAATTTTAAAATGATAGTGGGTATTTTATGCTAAATCAAATTTGAATTTGATTGATATGATGGTAAGAAAATGAGAGGGTAGATTTAGAAAAAATTGAAAATGAAAATATGAATATCTTGAGTAAAAATGGATAGAAAGTGATAATTTTTAATTTTTAAATAGTAATGAAAATTAAAAGGGTGTTTGAAAGCAAAACCAAACAGGCCCTTAGGTGATGATTATATAAGTAGAATTAATCATTCAAATTACATAAAACCCAAAAAAAATTGTCTGCAAATTTCTTTGTATAAAACCAAATGCAAGTATGTTTTCTGTACTGATTACCACAAACAAAATTAGACGCTGGAGGGGCACGTAATCTTAGGGTTAGAGCATTTGAAAAAAAATAAAATAAATAAAGCCCTTCTTTTTTATGCGAAAGAGTAAATGTTGATTTACTGTTTGATTAGGACAAGGTTGGATACATGACAATTTGCAACATTAAATTAAGAAAAGTAAGTTGCTTTCATTGTGATTACTTTCTACTGTCACAAATTAAATATGGTATAAACTGCTAGCTACAGCAAGTTTATCGTGCAATTAATTAGGTAACCGGCGGCTGTGACTCTACATAGATATGCATGTACATTTGGACTTCGAAATTTTACCACAATTTAAGCCCTTGTTTGGGAGCGGCCCATCGTAGCAAATTCTTTCAATTTTCATTCAATATATATATATATATATATATATATATTATTTTCAAACTCTCTCTAAATTTACCTATATTATCCTATTATTACATCTATCAAATTCAAATTTGATTTGATATTATGCACCCATATTATTTAAAATTAATAAAATATATATTTTAAAAAAATAAATCTTTTTAAATATAAAGAAATATATAAATGAACTTACTTTTCAATCCAATACATACTCTAATCATTACTTTCTAACATTTCATTCAAAATCCAAACACATTTCTATTTTTATTTTTAATTCATGACTAACTTTTCAATTTTTTAAAATACATAAAAATTAAAAATGACTTTAAAAATAAAACCACGGGCTCTAAATAAAGGTGTACATTTTCTAACTCCACAATAGAACACACTTTAAAATTTTCGGAAAAGACCCTCCCCAAGTGTTTCAACCATATTCTCCACATTCCCCTCTCTCTCTCATATATATATATATATATATATAGAAATTTACAATAAAATCAAATCATTCTTTCATCCCACTAACATATATAACAATAATTGCGCTGATATTATATCTGCTGTAAATTTGATCTCCCCTAAGATAATAATAAATAAAAAGCATTTTCTCCAATTTCCCTACCCAAATACATTTTCATAGAAACATTTAAAACATAACCAAACAAACCCAATGTTTTTGCATGCAATGGAATGGAAGGTCGAAGAATATAAAAAAATTTGGACAATTAGTGCGGTGCAATTTTGGGTGCAATTTTGGGTGCAATGTGATTAGGAAAAAAAAAAAATCTAATGTAAGGGTCCTCTTTCATTGGAATAGTACTCTCCATTTTTGCAGAATATACCCCTAAGTACCTCCACGTATCAATTCACTTTTCTGTACAGCAAAAGAGGGTTCTTGTTTTCTTGTGGAAAAATGATAGAAGTCACATGCATCGGTACTGCCGCCCACACTGTTCACCATGCATCGCTGATGGCTTCCATATATCAATCTTCCAAGTTAATTCTACCGCTGCCCTCATGGCAAAATTCTTTTACAGCCAATGAATTTCTGTCCAAAAAATATCCACGAAAACTCTATATAAATGCCCCCAAAACCCTATCAAGAATTGCATTCCACAAACCAAATCTCTAGCACTCCCAAAAAAATAGAAAAATTTCAGTAAAAAAATATATATAAAAAATAAAAGAAAACCAAAATGTACCTTCAGTACTTCTTCCTCTTCTCCCTCCTCCTCGCCACCTCCAACGCCCTCGTCCAAGACTTCTGCGTGGCGGATCTGTCCCTTCCCCCTGGGCCCGCCGGCTACCCCTGCAAGAAACCCTCCAAGGTCATCGCAGACGACTTCGTCTACCACGGCCTTGCCGCCAAAGGAAACACCTCCAACATCATCAGCGCCGCCGTGACGCCGGCTTTTGATGCCCAGTTCCCCGGTGTGAACGGGCTTGGGATATCCATAGCTCGGCTTGACCTGGCGGCTGGTGGCGTCATTCCCATCCACACCCATCCGGCGGCCTCGGAAATCCTGGTGGTAATCGAGGGGACATTATGCGTGGGATTCATATCGTCCTTCGACAACGTTGTGTACGTGAAAACGTTGTACAAGGGGGACATTTTTGTCTTCCCTCAAGGTCTCCTCCATTTCCAGATAAACTCTGGCAAGACCGACGCGCTGGCGTTTGTCAGCTTCAGCGGCCAGAATCCAGGGCTTCAAATCACAGATTTCGCCCTGTTCAAGAACGATTTCCCGACGGAGTTGGTGGCCAAGACCACTTTCTTGGACGTGGCCCAGATTAAGAAGCTTAAGGGTGTGCTTGGCGGCACTAATTAGATGCACTGATTTGGATTAATCTTGCTTTGCATTTAGGAAAGCGGCGTTTTTAGTTAACTTGGTGTCATGTTATCAAGGTTTTTTTGTTTTTCGATGTCCAGTTCAAGTGGTGGTTATCTGCTGCCTTCGATTTGTTCAGATTTGTGCCGATGTGCATTGAAAAATCTTCATCTGTTTGTCAGTTAGTGTCCTGATGGGTCTATGTTTGTTTAATTGTTTGTAATAATTGTATTCGAGTTTTCTTTCTCCCTGGCAAAACATATGTGTCTAATTTTCAAGATAATTATGTCTAATTATTAATTCACCGTTTACTACTAAATCTAAGAGGATGTTAATCTTGAATCACCAAGCATTTGCAAATTGGGATAACCTTGTCTTCTTTGAACATCTTTTGGTCATATGTCCAAACTCCGAAGATGGGATTCCCCCATAGGAATGGGCCCACCTTGTCAATTTGAATACTTTATTTTATTTCTTATATATGTGTCGAATGTATTTAATTTTTAATTAATTATTTTTATAAAAAAATATTTAATATACGTATCATATACTTATATAATAAAATAAGAGATGAAATAGAGAATCTAAACTGCCAACTTGTATATTTGAAGGCATTAAGTATCCAATATCAGTAGAACATACGGTAGCATATTGTGCCCGTCACAGATATTAAACTCAGTTATTGACCCTGTTTAAAGCCCACCGATATCTGGCATGAAACAGATGGAGGCAGCGTAGCTTCTGTAACGAACATGGTGCATGGAAGACCTCCATTTTCACCTTTTATAGTACTTTTAACTGAGGAGGAAAAGAAAAGCCAACAAACTTTTAAATTCCTACGGCTTCTTTTTAGAAGAATAAAACAGGATAGAAGTCAGAAACATTCTCTGAGGTGCTTTTTTACCACCAATTTTTTAATAAACATTTATAAGTTATAATTTGATATTTTTGTTCTTACTATGTAATTTTTTCAAAACCCCAAACTAAAGGTAATTACTGTTTTCTCACTTCAACTCAATCGAAGTTGTTTTTTTCTTAAACATATATTTTCGTTTCACCTTCTTTTAACTACTCGCATAATTATTTTCTAATGTTACACGGAATAAAATTTTGAGTCTTTTCTACTAATAAAGGAATGATGGGCTTCTTTTTGCAACACGCCCACATAAAATCAGTATTCAAATTGAAAAATAACTGCTTAGATAATTTTTGACTGAGGAGTTAATTTTTATACTAATTAAGTCTTTAATGGTTTAAGTCAATAATTAAGTTATGGAACTCATCTTAAGTGGACTTAATTAAATGAATTCAATGGTCATTTTTTATTTAATTAATTTGGTTTCTTATTAAGTTTTTACTTTTATTAGTTTAGTTGGATTTTAAGATATTTCATGATTATTCACCACTAAAAAAATTATTTTCTGCAATGGAAAAAATATGTTGCAATTTGCGATGGATTTTGCAATGGAAAATCCAACACAAACTTTCCGTGGCAAAAAGTTAAAAAAATTAAAAAAATGAAAAAAAATATCTGCGACGGAAAAATCCATCACAATGTCAAGTTTTGCGATGGATTTGAATCCGTCGCAAAAGTGGAAAAATGAAAAAAAATAAAAATAAAAAATCGTTTGCGATGGATTAATTGTCGAGTGGGGAAATCAAAATCCTACCTTCCCTATTTTCCTACCTAGACACATTTTTCAAAAGCAAAAGGTTTATTCTCTTCCACTTCTTCTGTTCCTTTTCTTTTTCAATGTTAAAATGGCTAGCTAGCAGGCACTGACACCGGTTGGTTGGCTGGTGTGCACTAGCAAGCTGCGCCCTAGCAGCTGCTGGTGCAAGTGGGTGCACTGCTAGCTCTCGGCCGGCTAGATCTGGAATATTATTTTTTATTTTTATTTTTAAAAAATAAGTTTTAATTTTTAAAAATGGTAATGTTGTTGTTTGTTTAATGTTTCAAGTTTGGAGAATTTATATTTTGCTCTACTCCATTAATTAAGGTAATGCTCACAAATATGTTAAAATTTGATTATGTTTGATTATATTTTAATTAAAATTTGATTATGTTTAATTATATTTTAGTTAATATTTAATTATATCTTAATTAGCTCCATTATGTTTTAATTAATTATTCAAGTTAGTTAAATTTTGATTTATGTGTTAGTTAAACTCAAATAATGATTTATTTATTGGTAATGCAATTTGATTTAACATAAACAATGATTTATATATTAATTAAAATTTGAGGTAAATTTTATATTTATATTAAATGTTTTTATATTTGTTAGAGTTATGTTTGTATTTGAATTAGAATTTTTATTAGAATTTGGGATTAAGTTAAATTTTATCGTACTATATATTGAATTATATTATATTTTCAAATTTTAATTTAGTTTGTGGAATTATGTTTTATGATTAAATATGTGCACTTGTAACATGTGCCTAATGATGTAGGCTATCTTGATTGTAGTGAATACCTTATGTGAATGTTGAGTTGTGGGAGTATTTCGAGGTAAGTTTGCATACCTTATTCTGATTATATATATATTTTTTAGTATTATACATTAGAAATGTTTAGAATTGATAAAATTAGAAAGGAGGATGGGATGTTGGGAAAAGGGGTGGAGCCTTCTTATTTCTTTCTGATTGATTTTTAATTGCTTACATGATGATGATGGGTACAAGGGGGAGCGTTTGTATGCCATATGTGTTTACAAATATTATTCATTGTTTTTAATTAAAATGATGCTACTAATTATACTGAGTCTTCTTTTTTGGGCAATTTGGATTTTATGCAAGGTAAATATATTTTTGTCCTCTTAAAGATATTTTTATAGAAGCCCATGAATGCAATTTGGGAACATGCCAATGAATACAAATATAGCTAAAGACAAAATCACTATTTTTTTTCATAATTTTTGTGAAAATTAAAAATCCAAATTTACATATCCAAAAGCAGCAATATATGTTGCCTAAGTTAAATCATGTCATACTTAGGGTTGTGAAAGATTTGATCGAGCATTCATGGATAACGAATTGGATATGAATAGCTAAAAGTTTTACTCTTGTTGTCAAATATTAAAAATTATAGCTAGATTATTATTTTGGGAAACTAAAATTCAAGTGGTTCTATTATTCAATTTTGTGGCTTTATGTCATTAGAAACCTTTCATGTAAAGAATTCCATGTGTGAAGTGCAACCCTCTTCTCTATCGAGCAAGAATAAAATAATATTAAAATTAATAACATTGTATAATGCTTGCTCAGTAGGTCAATCCACTTTACGTCAAGGGAATTATCACTTCATGCACACACTATAATTCTTTCTAGATATTCTGAAAATTTCACAAAAATAAAGTCATGTCTTTAACCATCAAAATGAAAAGTTGCAATCTTTATGATTGTTTCTACATTTATGATGGTGATTTATTTATTGTCATCTATCTATTATAATATACATGATTAGTGTTTGTTATAATTGTCAAGTAATAGGAAGGAAAAAAGTAAGGCTGTCCTATCTAGTGTTTGAAAAATTGGACCGTTTATTGAATTAAAAAATTTACTGATTCACGGTTTATTGGTTCAACTGTCGGTTGGATTGTAATTGAATCGTGATGTCATAATTATCAAATATATTTTATTTAAAAATTAATAAAACACCAAAATATAAAATATAAAGAGCTTAAAGGATATTGTCTAACATTACAATCCAAATTTCACAATCCATATTATAAATAATTGCAACAATTTAAATATATCATGTCTAAAATTTAAAATTGAAAGTGTGGAAGTTAATTCTAAATTCTAAACTCTAAATTAAGACTTATTTTTGACTTTTAGATAACTTGTGAGGTGTACTTTAACCTTCAAACTTTGTATTTAGACAAAAAAATAAATAAATAAAAAAATAAAAAAATTATTAAAAATTAAATGAAAAAATTGGTTTGGTTCAATTCAACAATTTTACCGGCTGGTTTGAATGGTTTTTACAAAATATGGAGTTTTTTTCAATTTTTTCACTGATTCACCAACCGGTTGACGGTCTGATCGGCCGATTTGGTTTGATTTTTTAAATAGTGGTCCTATCTAGCACTAGATCAGAGTCGTACATACCTCCACACACTCATCCAGATGTTGTGCTAGGTATTTCTCCATTATATGCATCATCTACTCCCTTATCTATCCCATCTACATCAACATCTATAGATATCGAGAGTATAGATGTCACTCAAATGACCTTTATTTGGCCTTGAGAGAGAAAGTAATATTTTTTAACCTTTTTAGTTACAGTAATTTATAATATTATGTGTACTACTAAATTATATTTTGTCTTTATAATATATGTTGTAAAATATCTTTATACAAATTTTTTTGTCTGCAAATATTAAAATTACAAAATAAAAAAAAAATTGTGCAAGTAAAATCAAAATCAATCAATCAATCAATTATGGATTATATCTCTAATCTAATTATCTAATTCTTTCCTTCTAAATATAATTTTGAATTGAGTTCCGTGAAAAATGTTTTAAACATTGTGGATCTCTTTTAAATTTGATTTGAAAAAAAAAGGCCAATTCGAGGGTTTTGCACCTTGATCTTGAATCAAACGCCAAAAATATAAATTTTGTGAAGAATGCCTTGAATGTCGTGATCTCCTTGAATAAAAATAACGTCAATTCGAAGGTTTTGCACCTTAATTTTAAATCAAACACAAAAAATATATTAATTTCACGAAAAACGTCTTGATCGTCGTTGATCTCTTTGAATTTGCTTGAGAGAATTGCTGAATTTCTTCAAAGTTTCTCTTGTCTACTGGAATTTTATGTTGTGTCAAATGAGCTGAAATTATCCATTTATATAAGTGTTTGATGGAAAACTTCTAGATTGACCAGAACTTCTTCAAAGGTTATCTCTTTGAAAAGATAATACCAAATATCAAGAGATAATATCAAATATATTTGATTTGATAATATCTAACACCAAAAGATAATATTAATATCAAATATCTTTGATTTCATTAGCCTATAAATGTAGACATTTCATCTTTAACATGTGTCAATACTTGATTTGAATATAAAATAAATACTAAATTATTAATTAAAATTAACTATTTATCCTTTGAAATTAAATTTAACATATCCCAAAATTCAAATAGAAAATTTTAAATTAATATTTAATATATTATTTTACATGTGTCACTTATCAATTGATCAAAAATTTAATATGTTTATAAATGTTCCCACATCAAGGCTTGATGAAAGAGTGCAAATTAATCTCAAAAGAGACGATACTTCAAATATTTTGAGAATATATATATATATATATATATATATTTTCAATGGTATATGTGCATCAAATAAAAGCTCATAACAAAATTCAATGAAAAAGTCCATCACTTCTTCTCATGAAAGGCCCACATATACAAGATTTTTTTTTTTTAACAATTTCATAAATGCATAAATAGCCCACCACAAGAATTCAAACCCACCAATTTCACGGTTTTCAATTGAATGCAAAAGGCTGCAAAGTGTTTTCTGTTTCAATTTCTATTCGCACCACATTTAGACACACGTGACCACCACAAACTTTTGTTGGTTAAAGAAACCAACTCAATTTCAATTGTAAATCAAGCTATCAAAGCTTCAACTTCAGAAGTAGACTTCCCATAGCCAACGATTTCAGCAAATGCAATTTCAACATAACTCTGGCTTTTCTAAGACTTCTTTTCATTATCTTCTACTCATCTTCTTCTCTTGAGTATATTGGTGATAAACTTGAAGTTCTTTTTTTTTAAAACTCATTTCCCAACAGGATTGAGATATGAACAAATAAAGAGTTTGAGTCCTATTCAAATACTTTTTTCTGCAACAAGTGCCTATATATTGGCTCGATTATGAGCTCACAACCACACTACAAGCACATCAAGAATTTGCTCTGTCAATTGTCGAGAATTTGCTCTTGATTGTTAGATATTTCCTTTGTTAAATTGTTGGGTTTGATCACTTCTTAGTTTTTCTTATTATTTCTCCCTTAACTCATACATCCTTCATGTTTGATAAAATGCCTCTATGAATATTCTCTATTATTTTTGCATTATTATGAGTTCCCCATCAACTTAATTCTCCACTAATTCACATGAGCATTAAACAGAACCATTCTTCACATCAATCTTCTTTGAATTACATCTTTTCTTCTTCTTTTCTTTCTTAACAACTTGATTAACTTTTCTCGTGTCCTTGCAGATTGCACCATGTTCACTTCAAAGATATTTCAATTGGCACTGGAGTACAACACTTAATTACTCTTGATAAAGAGAGTTAATCTATGGAGAAGGGCACACTTTTGACTACTTATAATCCTCTTATTGGTAGATACACAGCAAAGTGGTCATGGCTAACTAATTCACTTCATACCGATAAGTGGTCTCGGGAGATCAAAACTTCCAAAGTGTGAGCTTTAAGGGAAACTTATCATTGTCCTCAAAACGAACTAAGTCATCAATAATCAAACAAATCAATTTTTCTACCAACGTTGGGCTACAGCATTATTGAGGGGAAAGCCAAGTGGGGGAGAAACTCTTCAATTTGATGGCGAATTCCATTATATCAAAGGATACTGGGAGTGGATTGAAGATGTCCTTAGCTAATGCAAGCACAAGTTGATTGCTGCACAAGTATATGATCCAGTATATGCTTCATTATTCACATATGATCCAATTTATGAGATTATTAAAATATTTTATGAGGCATGGTGTTAACTTACAAATACTCTTTTTACTTTCTTTGGAGCATTGTCCATATTGCTATAGGATTTGCACAACCTTGCAGGTCTCCTTATGACAAGAGTTTTTTTATGATGAAATGATTCCTAGTGCCAACGAGCTTACTGGTGTTGACGAGACAGGAAGTAAATTTATCCCTAATTCTTACAAATATTTATTTCAAACTTATCATTTACTTCAAAGGAGTGCCTATAGAGGTCAACTTTCTCAAGTTACTATGGAGAAATAGGTAAAGTATTGGTCTTAGAAAGCCATAACATACCATCAACCACCACCACGCAAAGAGAAAAAGACGGTCCAGCCCAAATTAACTCATGATCCTCTTAGCAAGTTTGGCATTCATGGAGAATGGTCTACTCTGGAGGAGGTATTATTTTTAAAACTTGGGATTCTTGGGAACTTGAGAGAAGAAACCTATTTGGCGGCATATTTGGCTTTGCTCATTTGTTCTTCTTACCAATGATGTCAATTCAATACACCTTAGCACTCTCAAGATGGCATACATGGTAAGAAGGTTAGTCTTGCTATTCTAGTTTTAGCTAGCATCCGCAATAGTTTAAATAAAATTTTAGGTTCCCTAAGGCCAAGTCGTGTCCACTCTTTCTTTTCCCAGCCACTTTGTCTATGCTTGGTTAGTGCATTACTTCAAAACACATTATCAAGTTTGGTAAAGAATATGTGGCCTAAAAATAGCGATTTATTCCGATGAAGGGGGCACAAAGTATTATGCTCCAAATGAGGCCCGTAGAAGAATTCACAAAGAGGATTTTATTTCCTAGACTTGCACCGTAATTACCAAAGACAAAGAACATCCATATATTGATGATGGCAAGGCTAGAGATTGATACTTCATTGCCCATTCACTCAAATTATCTTCCTTTGCGGCATGGCGACTACTTTATTATTGAACCTTATAGTCCTCATCGCTTTAGTCATCAATTTGGATATTATCAAGAGGTTCTTGGAATTTTTGCTCATGACATTTGCACAGCTGATTTAGATAAAGGACTTCACTATTAGCACTTATGCACTTTACATAATTTTATGTCTACATCATGATTTTCTTGTGTGCCCCCAAATGTAAAAAAATTCTCTTCGGATGCTTACAAGAAGTGGTGGACTAAAATTCATGGAGATTACTTTGATGAAACTATTGCAACAATTGATCAACTTGAAGTCAATCAAAATTTCTCTTAAGGACAAGGATCATGATAAAGGGGATAGACCACTTGCTTAAGCTATTCAAAATCCTCCCAACCTAGAAAACATTGAGCCTCTAAAAGAAAAGAATGAATCCTTATCCTTTAGAAAAAACACCAGTAGTAATGCAGATTATCATTAGAAAAGGCTTCAAAAAGGTCCCAAATCTCCAAAACCAAGTGATTCTTTGCCAACAGAGAACTTTGCCAAAGAGGTTATATATTTATTATTTTTTCATTTTCTTTTTCTTCTTTAAATAAGTCCGATTTTGGTCATTTGCTCACTTAAATCATGTAATATTTTAGTTGAAAAATGAAATTATTAATGTTGATGAAGATAAGACATTCCAAGGTAGTCTATAATCAGTCATGGGACCCAACTTATTGCCCATAAACGCTCCAATTGATGCAACAATGCAAAATGAGGCACTCTATAGTATGAAAGCTAAATAGCCATCTCCTTGTACTCCAGTTTCAGTATTTGAAGGTGAAAAATTTGTACTTAATCATAAAAAAGAGTATCTTAAAATATTGTGGGATGGCCTTCGCAAGAGAATAACAAATACTCCACTTAATTCTATCTCATTTATTAAAGATAGCGTTCAATTTGTACTTGAATCAATGAGGGGCTTTAACAAATTTGACATCTCTAATGTGGAAGAATTATTACAAGTACTTTTTGACAAGGCTACTGCTTATGATGAGGCAAAGTCCGCATCTTTTGAGAAAACATCTAATGAAATTTTTGCATAACAACTAGATGAGGCTAAAATTTATCTCCACAATGCTCAAACTAGAGAAGCAAAGAAATGAACCAAATTCAATCTACCCAAGAAAAACTGGAATGCGTTGGGAAGGAGCTCAAAAAATTGAAGAAATGCAAGAAGAACTTGACTTCATCATTGAAACGCCAACAACTTCTTCAAAGTGCTCAGGTTGAAATTTGTGATATTGAAGAGAAAATTGTTGCTATCAAGAGTACTTCTCTATTGAGAGATAAAGTGGTTGAGAATTTGCAAACTTCAATGGAAAACTTGGAAGCTAATAAAGGGATCAAGTCATAATGTAGTTCAAAGAAAGCATCATTTTAGGGAAAATGCATTCACAGTGTATACTTATGCAGGCCAAGAGTATCCAATGTTTAACCACCTTGAACTAAGTAGGGTATTTGACATTTTAACCACATAAAATACCTTTTATGGGGTAAGTTAGTAGTTTAGCTATATGCACTATTTTGGTGGAGTAAGTTAGCAATTTAGCCAAATGCACTACCTTTGGCGGGTACTATTCACAGTTCATACTCATATGAGTTAGGAGTAACATGCATTTTAGGCTCATACATCAATAAACAACATGTAGTTTAAGCTCGTGTGTCAATGAGCAATCTCCCAACTTTATGCATAGTAGCCCTTCAAGAACTTCCTATTTATAGGGCTAATTCTTAATCCATCTTCAACAACCAACTTATATGTACCATTTCTATAAACTTCTTTGACAACATAAAGACCATCCCATTTTGATGTGAACTTATTCCTAGTTCGATGAGTTGTGATGATGGGCCTTCTCATAGTGAGCACCAAATCCCCAACTTGAAAAGATCGTGATTGCACTTTCTTATTAAATGCCTTAGAGAGCTAAGCTTGATAACACTTAAGTCTTTATTGTGCTTCCATTCTTTTCTCATCAAGTGCCTCCAACTCTTCAAGACATAAGTGTGCATTTTCTTCCTCAGTCAATCCTTTTTGTATAGCTATCCTTAATAAAAGAATTTATTGCTTAAGGGGTAAAATGACTTCAATGCCATAAATTAACAAATATGGAGTTGCTTATGTAGGTGTTCTATGAATAGTTCAATATGCCCATAAAGCTTCTCCAATTCTTTCATGCCAATCTCTCTTTGACTTTGAAACTACTTTCTTCAGCAAATTATATAGAGTCTTATTAAATACCTCAACAAGACCATTAGTCGTAGCATAATACATGAAAGACTTCCTCTATTTAAAATTGAACTTCTGACAAAGTTTATCTATTAGACTATTACTAAAGGGCTTTCCATTATATGTGATTATATATCGAGGAACCCTATAGCGATATATTATGTTGATGTGGATAAATTGAGCAACATTTTCTTTTTTTACTTTTTTGAGGGGTATTGCTTCAGCCCACTTAAAGAAATAGTCTGTTGCAGTTAAAATATACAAGTTCCCAGCAGGTGACTTTGTCATGGGTCTAACCACATCTAATCCCCAAGCATCAAATAGCCATGAAGTAATAGTCGGATGCAATGGCTTAGATGGTTGATGAATGAAATTTGCATGAAATTGGCAAGCTTGACATCTTTGAGCATAATTCATGCAATCTTTTACCATTATTGGCTAGTAATAGCCCATATTTTTTATCTAAAAATGTAATTTTTGACTTGACTAGTAAGCACCAAAAACTCCAAAATGAGCTTTTTCCATGGCTTGGATAGCTTCATCATCACTTAAACAACAAAGGAAGATTCCATCAAATGATCACTTATAAATTATACCTTTGTAATAGATGAAGTGAGCCGCACGATGTCGGATATCGACTCTTTAACGTGGATCATCTGGTAACTTTTCATATTTCAAATAGTCCACAAACTATTAGTGCCAATCTTTCTTTTCTATTTCAAATACTTGAATAACATGGCTTTCATCTTCTTCACAATCCTCATCCTCAAAAATTGGCGGTACAACCCAACTTTTACATATTGGAATTCTCACTTCATTTTCAAGTACAAAAAGTGAATAGGCCAATTTAGCTAACACATCAGCTTGCTTATTTTCCTTTCTTGGTACATGTTCAGTTTCTACATCCCCAAGCTATCTACTAAGCCTTTTTGCATAATTAAAGCATGGGAGTAATTCAGGCTTCTTGACTTCATATGATCCAAGCAATTGGTTAACCACCAACTTAGAATCTCCTTAGACTTTAAGGTACAATTATTTTATATCAACTACCATTTCCAACCCAAGAATAAGAGCTTGATATTCAGCAACATTATTGGAACAATTTTTAGTTAAAGTGAAGGAATATGGTAATACTACATCATTATATGTGATGAATAACACTCTAGCACCAACTCCTTCTCTGTGGGATACTACATCAAAGTACATTTCCAAGGAGGTGTGATTTCAACCACCAAACATCTTCATCAAGTAGATCATTAGATAACTCTCACTCAGCAGGGATGGGGTGATCAACCAAGAAGTCAACCAAAATTTGTCCTTTTACTACCTTTTGCGGAATATAGTTGATTTCAAATTGTTGGAGCTAAAGATACCATCTTACGAGTTTATTAGAGAGGACAGGTTTTAACATGACATACTTTAGTGGATTTACTTTTGAGACAAGATGGACAATATGAGCTTGAAAGTAATACTTCAACTTTTAAATTGCAAAAATTAAGCCAAACATATTTTCTCAATTGGTGAATATTTTGACTCATTTGGCATCATCATTCTACTCAAGTAGTACACATTTTCCTTTCCTTCATCATTCTCTTGTGCCAATAAAGCTTCAATAGAACATTCTTAAGCAGCAATATAAAGAATTAGTGGACGTTTATGTACTAGTGTAACCAACACAGAAGGTTTCATCAAATAAGTTTTTATGCTTTTAAAAGCATTCCTACAAGCTTTATCCTACTCAAATGGAGCACCTTTCTTCATGAGACGGCTGAATAATTGACATCTACTAGCTAAATTTGATATGAATATCTGCAAATAAGCTAATTTTCCTTGCAAACTTTTAAGTTCATGGATGTCTCAAGGTTCAGGCATTTTTAAAATTGTGTCAATCTTTGCTTGCTCTATTTCTCTACCTTGATGACGAACAATGAATCCTAGAAACTTCCCTAATGTAATACCAAATGTATACTTTAATGGATTCATTTTGAGTTGATATTTTTCTAGCACTCAAAAACTTGTTTCAAGTCTTATAGGTGATCTTCCCGCCTTTTGGATTTAACAACCAAGTCATCAACACAACATTCAATATTTTTGTGAAGTATATAATCAAAGATCTTTTGCATAGCTCTTTGATAGCTAGCATCAACATTTTTTAATCTAAACAACATCACTTTATAGTAGTATATTCCTTTGGGGGTACAAAATGCCGTCAACTCCTTATCTTTTGGTGATGTGCGTATTTGATTATACCCAAATGATCCATCTATAAATGATAGTGCTTTATGCCATGTGGTAGCATCAATCATGAGTTCTGCAATGGGCAGTGGAAAATCATCCTTAGGACAAGCACCATTCAAGTCCCTAAAGTTAACGCAAACTTGAATTTGACCATTTTTCTTTCTTACTGGGACAATGTTAGAGATCCATGTTGAATACTTGACTTCTCAAATAAACCTAACATTGATGAGCTTGTTTACTTTGGCTTTAAGCAAAGGAACCAATTTGGGGTGAAACCACCATTTAGCTTGTTAGACTGGACAAGTTCTTTTCTTCACCGATAAATGATGGACTGCCACCTTTAGATCTAATCCCAGCATTTCTTTGTATGACCATGCGAACATATCTTTTAATTCACATAATAACTCAACATATATTTCTTCTTTCTCAGTAGTCAACAAAACACTAATGTAGATAGGCCGCAGATCATCGGCATCACCTGAATTAATCTCTTTCAATTCATCTACAATGGTTTTAACACTTTCTTGAAACTCAAGATAAGCAATTTTAGCATCTTCTTCTTCAATCAAAAATTCTTCGCTGAAAGCAATGTGGTACGCTGGCACAATATCCTCTTCCATAGGCTCAATTTATCTATATTCCATACACGCCCTTATTTGTCTATCCCTTCTTCTTATATGGATTGTCTGCGTGATGTCATCATTTTCACTTTTGTAACCACTATTGATAATCTTAGAGATTTGCTTGGAAAGATGATCTATAGCCTTTTGATAAGTTGGCCGACTATTACTAACAACAATATGATATGAAAAGGCCACATTTTCTTTATCACTTTCTTCGTTAATTTGAGTTCATGTAAAGATAATGGTTTGTAGTTTAACCTTTAGGGTCCTACCACATGATATATTCAAAATAGAGTATCGCTTCATGCATGAAGGAATTAAACTCCTAAGCTTTATCGGCTTGCTAACCTAATTCAAGAACTTTGCCATTTTTGATCTCCGATTGTAGGTTCTTTTATGCTGTCATTTTCCAAGTCTATTGAAAAATGAGATTCGTGGGACTTTCTCTCTATTTTTATCAAAACCATCATACGTTGAGGAAAATTTCTCTCCAACTATATGATTACTACTGGCTCTCTTAATCGCAATGCAAATAGGATTTTGAGGAATAAATCTAAGTCTTGTTCGAGAGCTTTAGACGCCATGACCTTTTTCCTTCAACATATTTTAGGTAGTATCAAGCCCAAATGTTCTCTTGTTGGAATCCTTAGGGAAACATTTTCCCAAGATGAAATGTTTTTATGGATTATATCAAGCTTTAACATGAAGTTTATAGGATTTTAGATCAAAGCAACTCTTATTTTGAAGCTGTAGAGATTCTCCATGTTCTTTTTTGGCTCCTTGAGTTGGGTGAGCAAATCTTTTCAGAGGCTGAGAAAATGGCTTATCTACATCAAACTTGGTTAGAGAAAATATTAATTTCTTCAATGATTCAGATCCTACTAGAGATAACTCACTCTTTACATGATCTTCACTACGACATATTGGAGTCAAGTCTTTAACCTTGTTTCCTCTATCAAGATCATCTTGCTGCTTGGATTCCTCTTGTTCTTTGGCTTTATCAGTTTTCATACTTTCAAGGTAGTATTTTGCATTTGCTGAGTGTGATTCAGCTTTAGTGAAAGGTTTGTTATCTCCAGGTATTTTCTTTACCACACTTTCTCGAAATACTTGAAATATTGGTTCCAAATAGAGGGAACTACACTATTTTCATATAGCTAAGGTTAGCCTAGAAGCATATTGTATGATGTCTTGCATCTATGACATGAAATAATGCTATTGGCAATATATCGTCCATCAATAGCTTTATCCTTATTATTCCAAGAGCCCTTTGCCCTCCTTAATTGAACTCTTGGGTCATCAGGTGACTATTTATTAATTCATCTATGGAGATTCCTAAATCCTTCAGCACACACAATGACAAGATATTGACTGCAAAGCCTCTATCAATCAAACTTCTATTTATTTTCTGTTTACAAGCATAACTAGTTACAAAAAGTGGCCTATTGTGGGGCTTGGTGCCAAGCAACAAGTTTACATCAGTGAAAGTCATTGCCGATATGTATTCCTCAATCATGTCATGACTTTCTTCACCTTTACTAGAGGAAATCTTTTCTTCACTTATCATGTAGCATGCAATGCACTGTCTTAATCACTAAGTACATTCTTTTCAATCTTAATAGTAGCATGATTTGAGGTAGCATTATCTTCCTCAAGTGAGATTTTTCCTTGTTGAGCTAATTGTATCATTTTATATCTTTAAATATGAAGTAGTCATGGATTGGGTGACCCACCGATCGATGGTACTTGCAATACTTTGGGTCATCAATTTTCCCAGCTTCTTCAGGTTGTTTCATTTAAGGTAATTCAATGAGATTTGCATTTAGCAAATCATCAAATATTCTAGAAATATCATAATCGAGGAATGGGTATGTCTTGGTCTGCATTTCCTTTAAAGTTAATTTTCTTCGTCCTTTTTCTAGGGAGAAATCCTTTTTTTCATCCTTTGTGATTTTTGTCTTTGTACAAAACTTGATGGGTGTTGCATTCATCACCATAGCTTCTTTACTTTGAGCCTTAGTAAGACATTTGCCACATTTCTTGAATTCTTACTTTTCCTTAGGCTTACAAGGCTCCTAAATCGGTAGCCCTTTTACTCCACTAGCAAACATTCTTAACTCCACACCATGGGCTCGAGTAGCCAACTCTTCAAATATTTTAGGCTGAATTCCTTGCAGAATATATCAGAGTCCCCAATGCATACCTTAAATGCACATCTTGATGGTTGAAGCTTCTGACAATTGGTCTTTGCAAGTAAGGCTTAAGTTTCTCTGGCAATTGATGTGGTCAATAACTGGTCCTTTTTTCTATTGACGAGAATTTATAAGTTCAATCATACTAACTGTTCTTCGGGTACTGTAGAACTGATTGAGAAATTCTTACTCCAATTGCCCCTAACTATCAATTGAGCCCGCTTTTTAAGTTAATATACCAATCAAAATATTTTCCATCAAAGATTGAACAAATTACTTTACTAGATGATCTCCATAAGTTCCAGCATTATTACAAGTTTCAATGATGTGGGCCACATGCTATTTTGGATTGTATTTGCTATCAAATTGCTTAAACTTTAGTGGCTGATAACCAATCAGCATCTTTAAATTGTCAATCCTTTGAGTATATAGCTTGAAATAAATCATAAATGACTCAAAACTTCTTTCAAACTTATCTTTGATAGTTTCCATGATAAATTCCCTCAACTGGTCAACATGAATTAGCCCATCCGTGGAAACTTACAGTACTTTTGTTGCAGGCTTTTCATTTTCAACTAGCTATCTCTTTATGGATGTTTTGCCTTCATCTTGAGCTTCTATTTTTTTCTCTATCATGCAACTAGTCTTAGCATTATCCGCCTTGTTTTATCAACTTGGAGATTTGAGAATCTTACTCTTAGATACACTTTGCCAGTCCTTTGATAATCTTCATCAAATTAGCAATTTATTTCTCCAAAGTTGTAGCACTTGTCACCATCAGTAGCATTATGCTTGAGGAACTTGAGGTTGAGTATGGAGTGGATGCTACTGATTCTTTTTTTGAGTTTGCACCACCTTCATTAGTATCAATAACATGCGGCATTGCCTTCTCCACAACTTCAAGTGAAGGATTTACCTCTGAAGATGAGTGCGACCTTTTGGCCATACTTCTTATAGTGACGCAAACACTTCTTACTGTAGCATTTATAGGATTTGAGGTAGTCATCTTCAATGCAACAGTCTTGTTGGTGGCCATGATACTTCAATCTTTGGTGAAGGAAAGAGATGAGAGATGGAGATAGTTCTACCAGGCGTGCTAAAATTTGTAACAACAAATTTTCTTGTTTGCAAAAATCAAAATTACAAAACAAGAAAAAGATTGTGCAAGTAAAATCAAAATAAATAAATCAATCAATTGTGGATTCTATTTCTAATCTAATCCTCTGATTCGTTCCTTCTAAATATAATTTTGAATTAAGCTCCATGAAAAATACCTTAAATGCTGTGGATCTCATTTAAATTTGATTTGAAAAAAAATAACGCCAACTATAGGGCTTCGCACCTTAATCTCGAATCAAACGCTAGAAATATATGAGTTTGTGAAGAATGCCTGAATGTCACGGATCTCTTTAAATAAGAATAATGCTAATTTGAGGGCTTCACACCTTAATCTTGAATCAAACACAAAAAATATATGAATTTCATGAAGAACGCCTTGAACGTCGTGGATCGCCATGAATAAAAATAACACTAATTTGAGGGCTTTGCACCTTGATCTTGAATCAAATGCCAAAAATATATGAATTCCGTGAAGAACGCCTTGAATGTTGTGGATCTCCTTGAATTTACTTGAGAGAATTATTAAATTTCTTCAAAGTTTCTCTTGTCTGCTGGAATTTTATTTTGTGTCAAATGAGCTGGAATTACCCTTTTATATAGGTGTTTGATGCAAAACTTTTAGATTGACCAGAACTTCTTCAAAGGTTTTTTTTTTAATAAGATATTATCAAATATCAATAGATAATATAAAATATATTTGATTTGATAATATCTAATATCAAAAGATAATATCAATATCAAATATCTTTGATTTGATTAGTCCATAAATGCAGACCCTCCATCTTTGACATGTATCAATGCTTGATTTGAATATAAAATAAATACTAAATTATTAATTAAAATTAACTATTTATTCTTTGGAATTAAATTTAATATATCCCAAAATTTAAATAGAAAATTTTAATTTAATATTTAATATATTATTTTACATGTGTCACTTCTCAAATGGTCAAAAATTTAATATGTTTATAATAGGTTTTTCAAGGAGTTATTATGTGCCTAGGAGATAAGTAATATTATTAAAAGGCACTTACGAGAAGCATGGAGATCACAGAAAAAGATTTCAAATGAAGTTAGGATGATATGGTTTGGGGAGTTTGAGGTAAGAATTATTTTAAGTATCATATATTTTTTTCTTAATTAGATTTGAAAACGGAAGAGTTTTCTAAATGTTTTAAATTCTTTTGTGTGCCATAGAAAAAATTTACTTGGTATGAACATGAGAGAGCATAGATTTGCAAAATATTTGAGTATCGTGGCTTGGAGATATTGAAAAATAAGTTACACCGAGCATGTCACTCTAGAAAGAAGCCTATTTGGATGGGAAATGAAGTTTGGGATGGATTGCTTGAAGAATGGGGCAAGGATGGATTCCAAAGGATAAGTGTTCAAAATAAAGTGAATCGTGCATCAAATTGTGGCAGTGTGAGATTTCCACTTCATCAGGTAGGTTATATCTCACACCTATCAGACAAAGATAAATTAGTAATTTTTATAAAAGTATCAATATTTAATTTTAGTTATAATTGATTCCTGATAAATGTGTTTGGATGTAGGAGAAAGAACTTGGACGCCTACGCGAACTTGTAGAATCATTTATGTATACACATTTTGCATTAAACAAAAAAGGTAAATGCATATGGGTTAATAAGTGTGCACAGAATACTTATGTAAGTAGTATGTTACACAAAAACAACTGATTTAGAATGTTTAAATGTTATAAATTTTATGTTAGAATGTTTAAATGTTATATATATGTTAATCTTTAATGTAGAAAGTTTAAATTTTTAAATATGTTGATCGTTCTATATACTTCATGTGTAGAATACGTTCAACAATTGGTTAGAATAGTTCTCTAATCAAAGTTTAAGTGATGGTATTGACAATTTTTTAGTGCCCATATCATCTCAACTTCAAGTGAAAGTACTAAGTTATTAATTTATATTTTGTCTTATTTTCAAATTGAATTATTTATTTTTTATTAATTTGTGGTAATATTACTTATGTAGGTGTGGAAAAATATAGTAGGCAGATCGAAAAGGGGTGGATATATGAATTTGGAAGTGAAGCTTCCTTTGTCTCGGGTCACTCATCTAGAGGACCTCCAAATGGTTCGCTTTATGAAAGTAAAATGTTTAAGAAGAAGCAACAAGAAATGATGATGTTAAAAAAAGAAAGTGTGATGGTTAAGCAAAAATTCATGGAGATAGAGGTGATAATGTATCAGATGTTCATGTAGCAGAATATGCATACCCCACCACCGTCAATTTATCCATCTTATAAATCTCTATTTCATAACATCGGGCTTACATTTACCTCGGCTAAAGGTATCTCCTGCACCATCCTCATCTAGATCCTCTAATGAACAACCACAAAGAAACATAGTTGATGAGGATGATGATTGATTAGCTTATGTATGAATATTTAGGTATATACTGTGCTAAGATGATTACATTTTAATACTTTTATATTGTTGAATTTATGAATATTTTGTTTATTTAATGTTATATTTGGATTTTATGGAAGATATTGCTAGGTTATCATTTGGTGGTTATAAACATTGTTAAGTATAGTGTTGTTAGATTTGTAAATATACTATTGTTGATTATAGGTTTTTAATACTGGAAAATTGCTATAAAATAAAAAAATTAAAAATATTTTGCAACGGAAAAATTCTTTAAAAACTGCGTTTTGCGAGAAATAAAAATCATCAAAAAATTAAAAATTTTCGAGGAACAAAAATCCATCGCAAAATAGTAAATTTGCGATGAATTTTTCCGTTGCGAATTTCCAAAGGAAATTGCCATTGCAAATTTTGCAACTAAAATTTTCATTGCAAAATTTGTCACAAAATTGGTCACAAAAAGTAGTTTTTTTAGTAATGATTTATCATGTGATAATTTATATGATTTTTGTTACTGTGATATAGTTTGGTTAACATGTAAATAAACACATGAGGGGTGATAGGTTAATTTATCATATGAATTGCACAAATAAACACAAGTTTTTGGTATTAATGTGAGTCTAAGTGTTTATTGTCACTCTAACCAAACGAATGACATCGTATTCGATCTTATCACTCCAACCAAACTTGCCTTTAGAGTCTTAATTTGACATAATTATCCAAATATTCTCCACTTTTACTGGCAACTACTTTGCCCACAACCTCTGAATTCAATATTTCTGAATAAGGCTGTATATAGAATAAGTTAAGTCAGTCCGATTATACCTAGAGCTTTACAATGAGTCGAGCTCAATCTCTAATGTAGTTGTTCACTCGCAAGCTTTTTTTGTTTCTAAATAATTTTTTATATATTAATTTACTTTTCTCTATTTTTAGAATTTATGTATTTTAACTAAATAATTATTACATGCTCACAATTTTAATATTTTATTCGATGGTAGAGTACTTGGGCAATTCATTAAGCTTGAGCATACAATTTTTGTTAAGTTCGACTCGTTTACACTCCTACTTTTAAAAAGTAAAAGTTCTTGCAATTAATACTCTCCAGTTATCTCTTCAATATACTTCTGCATATATTCATAAAATAAAATTAAAAATAAAATATAAATTGAAATAAATGATTTAAATGGCCTTTCATGGGGACTAGTCATTTGTATTCATAATTTAAGGCTATGCAAATGCCATTTTGTATCTGTTCAGTTTAAAATAATTTATATTTTAAATTTTGTACAAAAAAGTTTAATTCATGAAATTAAAATGATTTAATTAAAGAAACTTGAAAGCCAAACTGAACAGAAATTTCTAGAACATGACCAATAGGGGTGGTCAATAATTTAAGGTATTGCCTATGATTTCTCCAAAATGTAATCAATAGACTTAATAGCTATGATTTTGTATTCCGTAACTTCAAATCGTGGCAAAGTATTCGCTACTACTAAAAATGCTACAGCTGCCAAAGCATTGCATACCCATTGCAAATAAGTTATTGCCTACGATTTTCACCTTTTCACGATGGTTAGGAAAGTCTAGCGATTTTTGTTTTTTTGGTCTGTGTTTTTTCTGAAGTGGCGCTCTAGGATATGGGCCAGTTTGGTAGTAAATTCTAAGAGCTACGCACAAATTGATTGTGTGCGTGGCATTAGAATTAATTGGAAAACTACTAATGTCCTTTCCTCATCGAAAGAATAAAATAAAATTTAAAAATTCTTAAATCCTTAAATTTTAATTGAAAAAATAAAAAAAAATTAACTTTTTCAAAAGTTTATTCTTGATTTGGTCTGATCCAAAGCCATTTGTCACCGATCCATAACCTAAAAAACCTAATTTTTAAAAGTAGGGGAACTGGGTTGACTTGAATGGTCAATCTAATTAGACAAATTCCAAACGATTTTTAATTATTCGTTGTAGCATGCATAATCGTCAGAAGTATTTTGTTTTATTGAACTATAAGGATTTATAGAAGTATAGTCACAAATAATATTGTACTTATTATATAAGAACAGCTGATTTATATATTTCTATACGATAGAGACAGCACGCGATCCATATTTGCTTGTGTGCAACTTCTCTATGCAACTCTTCTATATATTTATAGGAGAGACTAACTTCCAACCCAGTAGTACAGAGATCTACATCAAGGTGTGGTGATACCTGCAAATGAATAGATCAAATACAATAATATATACATATATGTGTGTGTGTATATGCGTATATGTGGGTTTATGGAGCTCCATATGATTCACAGGAGGTCGACTTGAGTTAAATTGAAGCCTCGTAGTCATGCACAAAAAAATTAAGACATTGACGTTCATGGCGAGTTAGAGTTCAAAATCAAACACAATGTGGAAAAAAAACAAACAAACCGAAAACTAACATTTTAAGTGACAATATTAAATATATAATTAGTGATAATTTTTTGTTTTTTTTTTGGTGACAATACAATGAGTAACAACTAAAGGACAATGAAAATTACCACAATAATTTATGGCAATATTACCACAATAATTTATGACAATGAAAATTACCATAATAATTTTAACAGTAGCAGCTTAGTTATCATCATTAAATTGGCAAAAGTTAATTCTTTTATCAACAAAAAAATTCTTTACTAAATGAATATCATTTAATGCCTTTGGCGTTGCTATATTATTTTATAGTTTAATAAATTATAGAGTTTCAATGACTTTACTATACGCTCTTACTCTTCTATTCGATTGCCTCATTTCGACCAAAACTAACTTGAGTGTTAGAAAGCCTTCGTCGGGGGCACCTCAGCTAGTTTAATATTTGCTGTTCGTTGCAGATTTCAAATCTCGAAGAATATTACAATTGGATCATTCGATCTCACTGGTCAAATCAGCCTAAACATAATCCTATTCACTAAATATGACTTTCAACATCATCATTTTGGCACTATTTATGGGAACCCTTGAGATTGCAATCGAGAAAATGGTAAACACAAGAAGAGCCACATCTGAGAGGAAAGACAATAGGAGGTTTGCATCTCCCCCTCTCCCTCCACCCCAACAATGTTCGTATGCTTCAGGCCCCAGTGCTCTGCAAGAGTAAGTTGTAACATTAACTATGCCACAACCAATGCAGTTGATAAGTGAACAAATCTTTGCTCAACTTTTTGCTACATTAAACAGGTGCACACCATCGTGCCAGCCCCAGCAGGCAGTGCCACTCTACAACCACCTCCACCAAAAGAGCTGCTAGGAATCTAGGCGATCGTCAGCCAGATAAGAAGTCAGCCTTAAATGTCCCCAAGTAGAGAGGGGGCAATTGAAGCTAAGGGAGAAAATCACTGACTCCATAGACCACCATATTCAACCTAATCGAGCCCTGCAGTGCGATAATATCTAACGTTCCAGATACGACCTATATGAAGAAGTGGAAGAATTTGCTAATCATGCTGCTCGGCCTAATCGAGCCCTACAGCGTAATAGGTCTAAGCGCGTGAGACCTCAATTTAATTGGAATGCCACCTAAGCTGATCGGGAGAAGTGGGAAGAAGTTTTCCACCAAGTTCAATAATTAAACAGACATATTAACAAGATCTTGAGGAGAAACACTAATAGGTTGCCCAACCCTGAGGGCCCCCAAGGGTCTCATTGAGAAAAAAGCTCCCTTTTCATCTAGGAGATTATCAACAAGTGCATTATTGTCAATGCCAAGGTCCCAGTTGAACTTTCAAGGTACGATAGCTTAATCGACCCCAACGAGCACTTGATGCAGTTTGAGCAAATTATGGAGTTGCACGGGCACAATGAGTACATCTATGCTAAGATACTGGTGACCATATTCTAGGGCATAGCACTTGATTGGTTTGTTAGGCTGGGGCCCTCGTTAATATACTCTTATGATCAACTCTGTGATAAGTTCCTACACAAGTTCACTAGTCGGAGAAAAGTGAAACTCCTCCATACTCACCTTCATACTATCAATAAAAATGAGTGAGAGTCCTTTCGTAACTTTTTTATGAGGTTCAACATGGAGGTCCTGAAGATAGACAACCCCAGGATTGAGCTCTTGATTGATGTATTATTCTTGGGACTCGAACACAAGGAGTGCGCTAATGCGTTGGTGCGAGAGTGCCTGAGGTCGATGGAGGAACTGCTCAACCTAGCGAAGACATATATAACTCAAGAGGATATGAACAAGCTAAAGTTCAAAACCTTTAAGGTCGATAAAAAGAAAAATAAGGAGAGAGACAACCAGAAACATAGAGAAAGGGGTTGATCTCCAATAAAGTGCTTCCACGACTACACCCCACTAAATATTTAGAGGAGAGAGCTACTGTATGCCATCTAGAATGATAATCTCCTTATCTAGATTGATAATCTCCTCAAGAAACTGAGAAAGCTGACGGAGGCTGAAATAATAAAAAAGTTAAAGAAGTATTGTCACTTTCATAAATAGAAGAGGTATGACATAGATGAATGCTTCAATCTTTAGGATAAAATCGAGAGGCTCATCAGACAAGGCCATCTCAAAAAATATGTGGCTATTGATACACAAGCTAAAAAGGGTAAAACTGACCAGACTCTTTGTAGAGAAATGTCGATTAGCCTGAGGAGGAAGGACAAAGGAAAGAAACCCGCTTAAGAAGATTGCCTACCCATTTGAGCAGTAATTGATATGATAGCGGGAGGTCCTATCGGGGGGACTCAAAATCAGCAAAAATGTGGACTCAGAGGAGGCTGAAGTAGACTAAAGCCTCATCTGTCAAAATAACGTTCCATTTATCAACGAGCGTAGAGCCTATTTCTTTCACCGATAACAACTTGGCCTACCTCAAGGGAAAGAATATCGACCACAAAACTAATTATCTCATGGTAGTTTTTATTGAAATTGCCAACTTTGAAATGAGAAAAGTTTTGGTTGATTAAGGTAATTCGGCCAACATCATCTTCCTCTCTACTCTGAAAAGAATGAACTTAGTGTAATTGAAGTTTGAACCTGTGCGTACCTTTGTAATTAGGTTTGAGGGGTCATAAATCATTTTGGAAAGGTATATCAATCTATTGACATCATTTAGGGAGGTACCTCGAAGAAGGACTTTGATGGTGAACTATCTGGTGGTTGACGCCATATTTGCTTATACTATTATCATTGGTCGACCAGCCTTAAATAATTTACGTGCCATTATCTCAACCTACTACATAAAGATCAAATTTTGGACCCTGACTGGCATAGGGGAACTGTTGTATAACATTAAGGAAGTTTGGAGGTGTTACAACATTTCGGTCGAGTCAAGCGAGCAGAAGACCCGACCACAATTGAAGACCTTGGGGGATGCCTCTGTAGTAGAATCTGAGGAGACCCAAGCCAATAAAAAAAGAAAGTTGAAGGATACCTGGGTGGAGCTCGTTGGAGAATTTAAAATTATTGAGCTAAAATAAGGAAACTTAGACAAAACAACTTGGATCAGGACAGATATAGGCCTCTACTTGGAATACCTTGTGGTCAATTTCTTGAGAAGAAACATTGACATCTTTACCTGGAAATCATTTGACCTCTAGGGAATCAACCCCAGCGTGATTGTGTATCACCTCAATATTGACCCCTCATACAAATTAATCAAGCAGAAGATAAGGACATTTAATGTCAAGAGGACCCGGATCATCGAAGAGAAAGTCTGAAAACTCCTAAATACATGTTATATTGTAGAAATTTAATATCCATCTTGACTTTGTAATGTTGTACTCATCCCAAAAAATGAGGGACAATGGCATATGTGTAACGATTTCACATATTTGAATAAAGCTTGCCTTAAGGATCCTTACCCGCTGTCTTGAATAGATTTACTATTAGATTCCATTGCTAGTTGTGAGTTATTGAGTATGATGGATGCATTTCAAGGCTATCATCAAATATTCATGGCCCTCGAGGATAGGGATAAAACTTCTTTTGTGGTTCTTAATGGAGTTTATTGCTTTTTGGTCATGATTTTTGGATTGAAAAATGCTAGAGCAACTTACCAAATGCTAGTCAACTTTATATTCAAGAACAAAATAGGCAAGTTGATAGAGGTGTACATCACGACATGATTGTAAAGATGAAAAAGGTTTAGGACCATTTGCTTGACCTCAATCACTTTTGCAGTTCTGAGAGCATTTAGTTTGAAGTTGAATCTCAACAAGTGTACGTTCAGGGTTCGAGGAGGTAAATTTTTGGGTTATATGGTTAGTCAGCGGGGTATTGAGGCTGATCCACAAAAGATTCAGGCCATCTTGGACATTGCCCCACCTTAAATAGTTAGAGATATATAGCGGCTGGTCAGAAGGATTATTGCCTTGGGCAGATTCATCGCAAAATTTGGCAGACAAGAACTTGTCTTTCTTCAAAATTCTCAGGAATGCTAAAAATTTGGATTTCCAATGGAATAAACAATGTGACCAGGCACTAGTTGAATTGAAGCAGTACTTGTCCTCACCCCCTATTCTTGTAAAACTCAAATTGGGAGAAGTACTTCAGATATATTTGGCAGTTTCAGAGATGTCCATTAGCTCGATCCTGGTCTTGACCAAAGATAAAGCCATCAACCAATCTACTATTGTAGTAAGTCACTCCAAAGGTCGGAGCATAACTGTCTGGAGATCGAGAAATTTACCTTGGCACTGGTCATGTGGCTCAAAAATTGCGTCCATATTTCCAGTCTCATACCATGATAATGCTGACCAACCAGTCGTTGAAGCAAGTGTTGTTAAAGCTAGACACATCTGGCAAGTTAACCAAATGGGCCATCGAATTAGGAGAATTTGACATTATCTTCCAGTGGAGAACAGCCATCAAGGCCCAAGTCTTAGTGGACTTTATTGCCGAACGAGTTGACTTGCCTGAGAAAGATTGCGAAGACCTACTTATTTGAACTTTGCTCATTGATAGGTCATCAACCACATTTAGAGGGGGAGCAGAAGTGGCTCTTCATTTCTCAATTGTGGAAGAGTATGAGTTTATGATCAAACGTAACTATGTAGTTACTAATAATGAGGTAGAATATGAGGCCTTCCTCACAGGGATAAGGATGGCACTTGATCGAGGCATCAAGCACCTGGCTACGATCATAGACCCCTGATTGGTAGCAGAATAGGTCAAAGGAAATTTTGAAGCTAATAATTAAATGATGAGTTGGTACCTGGCTGAGGTTAGAAACTTACAACAATCATTCAAGAAGTTCACCCTCAGTCAGGTACCTCGATCTGAAAATGAGCATACAAATCCCCTTTTCAAATTTGCTAACTCGACTAGAGGCACAAGAGATAAGATAATAACATTTCTAGTTGTCAGTAGGCCGTCGATCGGCCTACTCGAGTAGAACCTTGTAGGGAGCATTGAGGACATAGTTCCTTCATGGCAGGATCCAACAAACTTTACTTGAGTAATAGCACTGTCCCCAAAGACAAGAACGCAGCTTGACACCTTCTAGAATAGGCTGCCAAGTTTGCATTGGATGAGCATGGCCAATTGTATAAATGTTGATCTCTAGACTGCCCTTGAGGTGCCTAGATCCTAACCAGACTCATGAAGTATTGTAAGATATCCATATAGGCATGTGTGGGAACCATTCTGGGGGAAGAGCCCTCGCATATAAGATAATCAAGTATGGATACTTTTAGTCGATATTACTAAAATACTCTGTAGATTTTGGTTAGAAATATATATCATGCCAAGTCTATTTGAACCTGTCATATCAACTCGCCGTGCCCATGGTCAATGTCCAAATTTCTTGGCTGTTCAACCAGTGGGGAATCGACATTTTGGGGTTGCTGTTAAAGTTAACAGGTTAATAAAAATTCATAATTATGGTGGTTGAATATTTTACCAAATGGGTTGAGGTTGAGGTTGTTCCAAAAATAACAGATGCAACCATCAAGAGTTTCATTTGGAAAAACATCATATGTCATTTTGGCATACTTAAGATCCTTATCTCAGATAATAGGACTCAATTCTAGAATAGAAATACTAAAAGTTGGTACGAAGCCTTAGGAATCACTCAGCACTTTACTTCAGTGGATAATCTTCAATTGAACAGCCAGACAGAGGTGGCAAATAGAACGATCCTCAACCATTTGAAAGCTAGGATATAGGATACTAGCTTGAGTTGGGCTGACGACCTAGCAGGAGTGTTATGGGTATATAGAACAACTCCCCGAATAGCTACAGGTCACAACCCTTACAATTTGGTCATGCGTCTGAGGCAATCATCCCCTTAGAACTTATTCAACATATAGCTCGAGTCATTCACTTCCATCCACTCAAAAACACATAAAACAAAAGCTCAATCTCGAGACTATTAATAAGCAAAGGCAAGAAACATACAATACTATGCAACGCTACATGCCAAAAATAATGAAAAACTATAACAAAGGGGTTAAGCTTGGCCATTTTAAGGTCAGAAACCTTGTTTTTAAAATGGTGGAGATGTCCAAGAATGTTGGCAAACTCAACTTGAAATGGGAGGGACCCTATACTATTGTGAAAGTATCAAAGCGTATGCCTACAGACTTACTAATATGGATGGGGATGAGCTCCCTCGCCCATGGAATGCCATCAACTTAAAGAAATTCTACATACGAAAGCACGTTATAATCATCATCATATTCTTTGATATGAATAAAGTTTCAGCAATACTGCTACCATTTGTTTGAATTATTACAACCGTATCTAGCTCACACCATTCCAAGTTCTAAGT
>JACGDI010005428.1:30293-70307 GCA_014898725.1 Jacaranda copaia | reverse complement strand
GCTACCACTCAAGTCTGAAGTTGACCCCGTAGTCAACGAATAAGCAACTTCACACTGCCACTCAAGTTCCAAGTCAACCTCGTAGTCGATGAATAAGCAGCTTCACACTGCCAATCAAGTCCCAAGTCGACCCCCCAATCAACAAATAAGTAGCTTTACACTACTTCTCAAGTTTCAAGTTAACTTCGTAGTTGATGAATGAGCAACTTCATGCTGCTAAACTAAAGTTCCAAATCGACAACATGATCGACTCCAAATAGCTGCATGCTACAAACTCAAGGTTTATTAGCCTAAACTATATAATCAACCCAATAATCGATCATAAAATAATAAAAATTAACCATAAAGTTGAACAAAGTTATGAAAGCAAACTATTAAGGGTGCTTCGATAAGACCGTGTGTATCTCTCAACACTAATTAAAAGTTGACAACAAAGTTAACATGGTCATCAACTATTCATCCAGATAATTGTGACACTATAGTTGCATTTGATAAGAAACATGTGAAAATGATTTCATTCGACAACAAAGATGTGGAAAAAGATCTTTCATTGAATGGAATGCTCATTACAATGACATTTCTATTACAAAAAAATAAAAACAAACAAATAAAAAACTATAAACAACAAAGAGCAACAGAGGGTTCGGGGATTAAGTCTGGTTGGACTTGACTTGGTCACCTTTCTGTTAGTCTTGATTGGGCTCTGACATTGCAGATGCAAGTAGTTGGATGGCTTGAGCTGGTCGTGAAGGCCTCGTAGCATCGCTCATGAAGTTAGTTGAGCGCAATATGTACTGAGTGATGTCAACTTGTTTCTCCCTCAGTTGGACGGTAAGGTCCTCAATAAAGGCAAATTCAACTGCCAACTCAGCCAACCTCGCCTTAACCTCAACCCGTATCTATTGGGCTTTAGTTATTAGCTCAACAGAGGTATTTATTGTGGTGTCTTTCTCCCCAACCCTATCGACCCCACCCTCTTTAGATTTAGGGTAAAGCTGTATATTTTCATCCAAAGTGCCTTATTCTATTTTTATCCTCGGCCTAAAAGACATAGCCCAAACACTCGAGTTGCTTTACTGCTTTGTGGAATGCATTACGAGCATTGTTGATGGACATAACTACACTCATATCTGGGAAGGCTAAGCTCAGTATAAATTATTGCACCACCTCCCACTGCATTGTGGGGAGCTATTGAGCGAAGGCCTCCCAAGCCTTCTCGAGTGTATCTGCATGACCAATCGATCGACTAGAGGAGTAGCTCACATCTATATCCAAGTGAGCTTTCTTTAGCATGGAGTCCATTTAATTCCTCTCCTCGACCACCTGTAACAACTACTAGTCCCTCGTATCGAGTTGCTCCTAGAGGTCAATCACCTCCTTTGTCAGCTGGTCAACATAAAGTTGGGAAGACTCAAGCTCAACCTTGAGGGTCTTTATATCTCCTCCCTCTCATAGCTCCTCGCAATTCACTAAAACCAGCTCCAACCAATGGTAAAAGTTATACTGTAGCTGGCTTACTTGAAACATAAAGTATCAGCAAAAAACACAACTTTTTGAAGCAAGAATTCGATGAAAAATAATCAATCTCGCACTTACAATGTTGGTGGTATGGTAGGCCAGGCCTTGAGGGCACCAACTTAACTCAAGTTCATGAATCTCCATTGATCTGTGGAGAACAGTCCAATCACCATCCACTTCAGGGCATTACCACTTATCATCTCCAATTATATGATGGAGGTCGAATGAGTTACCTCCATGGTAGGGTCAGGTCCAAACGAGGTGATTCCAACTGTGGAAGTTGAAATAGCACCCTATCGCCATGCTTGCCGAACAAGTCGTAGCCTGTCATCTCTTTCTGTTTCCCCTTATCACCCGTTGTTTTCTTAGCAACCAAGCCTTCTTACTCGGTCATCTATCTTTACCCCAACCTATGTGGCTGCTTCAAACACACTTCTCTAGTTGAGCGGGTTTAGGCTAAGCTATATGTTTGATTGGTGGCGTAGTAGCCGAATGGGTCAAGGGGATCGGCTCTATGTGGGGGTTTCTCATTGAGCAATCACTCGATGGTGCTTTTCATTACTTTGTGCTCTTGCTGCAGCTTCTGCTCGACTGCAGGCTATTACCTCTTCTCGATCTACCAACATAGTACAATAAAAACCATTAGAATCAATCAAAAAGAATAAAATTTATAGTTATCACAATCAACAAAGAGCACTACCTAGCCGGTCGCCTGTAGGCAAGTTGAGCATGGCTGAAAATAGACCAGCTAGCACCAAACATCTTTCCTCAATTAGGATCGAGGCCTCTATATGCCCAAAATTGATCAGGTCTTGAACAAAAGTGTTGGGTCAATTGGGCATTTGATTTCTTGAAATTTTCATATGCCCCCTCCACCATCCCCTTGGAATGTTAAACTCTTTAGGCTCTTAAACATAAAGAAAGTGTTTTTTTCACTCCTGGCCATATAAGGACGAAGGGGCTACCAAGAACTTTTGATGCGGGTGCGTTGTCAAATAATAGAAGCCAGACTCTTCTCTACTACTCAACTTCTGGGACATAGGTAAATAAAATAAATTTGAAAAATTGGCAAAGGTGGTTAGCAGGTTGAACAGGTACATTAACACAGCAAAACTATAGATGGCGGCAAAATAATTAGGGAAGAGTTGGGTTATACAGACCTTGAGGCTCACTAGCATGTCGACTATGGTTGGCGCTAAGGGAAACCTAAGGTCTCACCAAAATCCCTCCTCAAACACTGTTATGCATCCCCTTGGAGGTCGATACATCCTACCCAAGGCCTGGGCACCAAAAGTTCGCAATGATCATAAATGTGGTATATCTTCCTAATTCGAACTAAATTAGCGGGAGAGATTATGGAGACTATTTCACTATAGTGGTCTAGTGCAAATAATTGAGCACGCAATGCAGGTGCATCACTTGGGCCAACCTCGCCCCTAAAAGCAGCATTCTCTGTGCTCGAGCTATTCGAGGTTGAGCTATTGCTCAGTGAACTATCATAACTATTCTCATGTGTGCTCTTAGAAGTATGTTCAACCCCAATTTCCCCCTAAAACTGTACACCCTCAGACATAGTGTTCTCACTATTTGAAGCACTAGACATCTTAGCAAAGAAAAATGAAGGAAAGCACAAGCTTGCAGAAGAACTTAAAATAGGAAGCTTGAAAACTCTAAAGTGCACAAAAGAGTTAGAAAACTTTGAAAGCAAGAACTTGACCATAATATATTTTAGCAAAAGTGTAAAATGGGTATCTCTACCCCTCATATTTATAGACATTTGGATGCGGGAACTTAAGTGACAATAATAATTGTACTGCCGCCTCTTGGCACTTCATATTCCTTAATATAACTGACACATTAAATGTGTAAAATCATCAGAAATCCTAGTTGAGAATTCAAAAATCCTGGTTGAGAGCTCAAAACTTTGGTCGAATACGTATAACCATAAAAAACTGTCGTAACTGCCACTCAGTTATCTACTCTCTGCTCTTTCTCATCAATAAGGTCGATCAAGACCGCAAGTGGGGATGACTCATGATATGGGATAGCCCAACAGGCCCAACCCAACAAACTATCGACCTCAGAGGGGGCTCTTAGGCCCACTTAACATACATAGCTCGACGGTGCTTCTAGACCTAACTAAGCCGGATTACTTGATCATAATTGCCTGGTCGAGTGGATTATTTTGACCACACTCAGCGGGAGACTTCAAGCCACTATGTTCGTTCAACCATCCCCCTAGTCAACCACCTTGTCTGTTCGATGATTGTCGACTAGAGCGCTCACTCCAACGCTAATCATATCCTCGCTGCATTTAATGCTCTGACAAGTAGAGTGCCTCTGCATTAATGGCGCGTGCTACCCAGTACATTCTTTGCCACCAACTCTAGTAAAGAAGCGCCTACCCAAAGTACTATTCACCTAAAAAGCAGGAAATGATGCTATCTGAAATAGTATCAAGATTGGAAATAATCATTAACCCCCAGGCGAGGACAAAAGGCCTCTACACCTGATAAGGGTATCTTAGACATATTGTCCACCGAGAGAAGGCAAATACCTCACTGCCAACCACACTCCAGGTAATGCCATATACATTATACGCTCTTATTTTTCTACTCGATTACCTCATTTCGACCAGAATTAACTTGAGCGTCGGAACGCCTTCGTTGGGGGCACCTCTGCTTGTTTAACGTTTGCTATTCGTTGCAAATCTCAAACCTCGAAAAATATTGTTGTTGAATCATTTAACCTCCTGGTTAGATCAGCCCAAACACAACCCTATTCACTAAACACGACCTTCAACCTCATCAAATAATATCTTTTTTGAATAAATTTTGCTTGTTCTCTCCTATTAAATAATGCGCATACATCATAGCAATGAGTCGGCATTAACACGCTGATGGACATTAACATATATAGTTAATAATTGTATGCGACTTTGTTGTACAGATAAAAATATACTTTTGGTTCAATGGCCTATCTTCAAATTTTATCTTTCTATCTATTTGTTTTTTAATTTCAGTCCACCATCTATTAATTGATTCAGTAATAATTTCAATTCACTTTGATCAAATTAAAAAAATTAAGTGCAACATTCAAATACTAGCCTAAAATCGACGAAAAAAATTTAAAAAACTAGTCCACAAATTCAATTTGGCATCAAAATTGGTGGAAAAATAAAAATCTTTGAAAAATATTTTGGGGGTAGATTGCATAGAATCAACCAAAATTTGGGATTTCTACCACCCGAAAAATCTTTGGAGATTTAATTTTTTGATTAATTTTTGGCTAAACTTTGAATTTTCGACCAATTTTTAGAAGTTGTGATAAAAATGAGTTGAAGTTAGCACATAGTCAATAAATGGTGGGTCGAATTATAAACGAATAAATAATAGATGAAATTTAAAATAGATCAACTCATACATAAAAAATGCTTATAGTAGTCGCATCGCGTGAGCAGGTCAATAGATATTTGTTGGTGCAGTTTGAAGTTGGATAGGAGGAACACTTACTTCCACATTTGAACCGATGGGGCACTTTCCTCCCACATCTTTCAATCACCTTTTTGGCGCGCTTAACGTTGATTAGAGATGCTACTCTTGGTGTGATCAAAGGACAAATGCACTCTGTGTGGGCGGCTCTAATTCGCGCACAACACCTGGCTGACGGGCGGCTTCCATAGAATATGATACTCCGGCATGCCCTAAACCCAACCCTCCTCTCCTCTGCGCACTCTGCGTCTGACGGGGCCGGCACAGGCCGCGGCGCCAGTGCACCATCTGCTCCGCCCATTTGATCAAGTGTCTCTCCTCCGTTCATCACCACAAGTACCAGTAACAAGAAAATGATAATGACCAATGGCTTTTCCATATTAATTCAACTTACCATCCAATTAATTTTCATGACTTAAGAAGTTAGGCTTTATATGCATTGGTATGGAATTGCTGGAGTGGATGTTATTGGAGTTATTACAGAGTGAAACATTTTGCCAAATTTCATAAAGCCCTCTTCATTCATGATATGTTTGACATTAATTTAGATAATTATATCTCGATAATCCCCATTATCCAGAAAAGTTTTATCAAAAATCTTTAATTGCAGGGGGTCACAAACTACAATTAATTAGGTTGCAAGATTAAATATATAAAATGAGTATCTTATACTGACACAATATAAAATCTACTAATTGTAAATAATATTTGTAATTGATTTTGATTGTCAATTCACCTAGCATATTTTGTTGAGGATTTTGTCTTGAAAGACATCTCGAAAAGTTAGAGTTGGAGAATAGTTAATAAATTGTTTCAACACCTTCAACATTTTTAATATGGGATAAGACTACGTATTATAGTCTAACAATTGAAGGACTTGGAAATAGATGCATGGTCCTTAGAGGTTAGAGCAACCAAGCACCCAATTTGTTTACTTCACAAGGTCTCTTTAGCTAGAGCAGGTATGACTCTTGTCCCTTTTCACCACTATGTTCTTCAAGATGCAAACGGTCTTGTCCTTGTCTCCCCACAGTCCATCAAAACTAAGCTCCTCTTGGCATTCTTCACCATAAAATTCCTCGAAAGCATAATAAAAAGTAAGGAAATAGAACTATGTGAACAGGTGTATGAGAGTATCACATCTCAAGAAAACTCAAGAATGATTTTTTCTATCTTCCCAAATTCCTTAATTAGAATGTTGCAGATATTCTAATGTATAGATGCATTAACAATGGCTCTAAGTTCTAGAATATTGGTAAGTGATTGTTTAATGAAAATAAGGAAACAAGGCTATATGGAAAGAATCCGTTGAAACCATCATAGATTTGGGACTTAACGGAAGACACGATATGCTTGATTCTATTTCTTATTTATGAAGATTTGAAATACCAAGCTAGAATTTTTGAATGATCTCATCAAATTAATAAGGAAAGTAAACTACAGCATATAAAAACAGATTCCAGCAGACTATAAAGAAAAGATAATCTCGATTTTAAGGCATGATTTAAATACATAATTTTGCCGTGAGCAAAACAAAATAGAAAATCATCAAGGGATTAACAAAAACTTATTTAATTCAATAGAGAGTTAAATATTGGAATTAGTGGACTTCTAGTTATGGGAACATGGTTATTTATTTTATAAGTTACAAAGAAAAAAGTGAAGTAATGGTATTTTAATTAAGAACATGAGTGTGCTATTTTAATTCAATAATGTATAGTGATATTTTAATTCAGGAATATGGAGTAGTGGTGAAATTAATTTATAAGTTATGAATTAGGTTACATTTGTTGGAATAAATATAAGATCATATTTGCTTTTGTTTGATACAATTTGAGTGAGATTCAAATTCAGAGTTGAGAGACTATTAAAAAGAGAAAAGGGAAAAACATTCAAGAAGACTATGTACTGATCTATTTTTTGAGATATGTATGGGTAAGGGTTTGTACCTAAACCCCATCATGACACGAGCAGCTTTTAAAAAAGAAATTATATGTATCTTCTGCCTCGTTTTCATAAGAATATTGTAGGGTGATTAGCTAAATATTGTATGTATGTTCAGATTAATGATAATGTTTAATAATATATAAGTAACATTTAGTAAATGTATCACACCAAAATCTTTCGTATTTTATTTATTTATTTTTTTGATAAAAAACGATTCAAATTTTAGTGAACAGAATCCATGGCCAAAGCATTGACAATTACATCAGCATCAACAGAAACATTCTGATTCAAAGCATATGCACTTTTGGCTCGAACATGTGCACACTTACTAGCAATCCTACGCACATGAAGAAAAGAGACTGATTGGTTTTGTTGAATACTCTCCTTCGCATCCGAAATCAACAAACCCACAGCCTATAAATTTTTTGAAGGACCCTTGAGAGCATTAATGACTGTGACACAGTACCCTTCAATGACAACATCAGGCCAGTAACATTGGAAGCACAATTCACATGGATTATGTGACATTCTTTACATCTTTAGTGGAAATATATAAACATCTATAATCTTTACTACATTTTACCTTTATATGTGTCCTATTTTACAAATGCTTTTGGGAATATATTGTTTTGAATCATGTTGAATATAACTATTTCACAATGCGATATAAAATTTTTATGATATATATGTCAACTTAAAACTAATTCCATGACCTTTTTTTAACCTTTGTTATGATGCCTTTTTGGATTTTCTACTTGATTTTGTTGTTATAATCATAAAAATATTAGCTATAAGTTATTGTTTTAATGTTATTTTGAACTATTATTATTTTCACATTTCAAATATATTTAAGTACTTGGTGAGCTTTTGAGCTTACCCCTTTATTGACATTTCAAATAAAAATGAGAATTAGTCCAGTCGTGAGCCGAAGGAGCACCTCGCTTAGTTGGATTTTTTTTTTTTTTTTTTTTTGGGCTTAAGAAGTTTTTTTCTTTGTTGAGTAAAATTTTATTGGCTTTGATTTTATTAAACTGTAGTTTAGGTTCGGTTGCACCTCGTTTGTAGCATCCTGGGGCCGAGGTGCGACACAGAGCCTCTTTTATTATAGTGAGTAATGTATGTTTATTTTCTATTACTTTCACCTGACTTATTTGATTAACAAGATAATTTGATTCAGTTAAATTAAATAATATCCACATTTAACTTATCAGATACCTATTGATGACAGTTATAATAAGTTAATTCATTCATATTATGTACCTGTCAAAGTGACTGAAAGTTAATTCCATAGTAAATCATATTAATAATCCACAAAATTTAGGCTTAGTATCAATCTCGTTCCTAAAGTAAAACCGAAATTCTACCATCTTTGAAGTTCCAATTTGTTGCAAATCAGTCCATCTTATATGCAACACTTGGAATTTCGGGTCCCTAAATTTAGACATGGCAATTGGGTATTAATGGATAATCTAATAATGGGTAATGATGGGTTGGGTAAATTTACTCATTTTTTATTTGGTATGAGGAAGTGGATCCATTACCCATGAGGATGGGTATTGGTAACACACGGGTATACATAATAATTTTTTATTTTTTTAATATTTAAAAGATAAATTGATATCCACCTTGTAATTTATATGATGCTATTAAAATACTAAATAAAATTAAAAAAAGCATCGAATTTATTAAAGTGAATAAGTACTTGAACCATATTAATAATGTTGTAGTTCGATCCTTACAACTTAAATATTCAAAATCCATCAAATTTAAAGTACACTATATTTAAAAGTTTAAATTAAAATCTCATTACATGCAAAATCTTTTTGAATTAACAGTTTAAATATCACTTAAACATTGTTACTTTTGTAGAAGAAAATGTTACATTCATGAAAATAGGCATTACAAATTATTTATTACTTGACTACGTAGGTGACAGCTATTTGAGAAGGGTTTTATGTTATACATTGTTTTGTAATTAGGTATTACTCTGGGTATTAGTGTGTTGTAATTTTTTTATTTGTAAGATTGAAAAATTGAAAGTTAGATTAAAAAATTTAAAAACATAAATATATATATATATATGGGTAACCTGTGGGTACCCACGGGTAGAGCCAAAAAATGATGGCTAATTTGGGTAAGGGTAAAATTACTCGCACGTTATTAGGTTGAAAATATAAGGCCTATTACCCATAAATTTTTAGGTATCCACGGGTACCCATGGGTATGGATACTATTTTGCTAGGTTTACCTAAATTTAAGTTATGTTTCAACAAAATAAAATACAAATTCCATAAATTGGATTAGATTAATTTTGAGTTAAACTTTAATTGAAGTTTATGGGTAAATATTGGAAGTTGAGAAATTTAATCGTAAAATGAGAGGGGGGCGTGATTGTCCAAAATTATAAAATTCAGGGCCGAGGTGGGAAAGTTAAAAGTTTAATGACTAAAAAATAATTAAGTTAGGACCCAATTGCTAGCAATTAAAAATGTTAGGGGGTCAATGTGAAAATAATAAAACTATATAGGATTGAATTGATGCTTGGGGGTGAAATTGAAGGCGGTTAAAACCTAGAAGGACTTAATTGAAGATGGTGAATAAGTTTTGGGGTTAAATTGAAAATCTGAAAATTACCTTCATATATGTAGTTTCCCATATTTTTCTTGTTTATAAATCTTAATTAATTGAAATTAGTGAATTGTTTAAGAAGTAATTAAGTCTTATTTATTAGAATTAATTTCTTTTTTTAATCAAAACTAATAAAAAAAAAAAAGAAATAACAAACCAGCAACTAAGGAAATAAAGTTAAAATTTTCAGTACTTCTAATTCTTGTAGAACACTTAATTTATTACATCTCCTTCTCCATATTACATTCAAACAACTTTTCCCCCTCTACAATGTACATTCAAACCTTTAAATTTTTCAGCAAAATATTTTCCTTAGAAAGTCCTCAACCATTCCCATTCTTTAAAAAAATTACCCAAACAGTAAGGCAAGGAAGAAGGTTGCTAAGAAATATTGATGCTCTCGATTCTTGTTCACTCTTCTAGTAAGTATGATTTGATATTTAAATTATAGTTAAAATATAAATATTTGTTTTAAATTATAATTCATAATGTTTGTATTTTTTATGCATATGATATTTGTTTAGTTGAAATTTCTGCTGTTAGGTTTCAATTTTAAGATTCTAGAGCTAAAAGTTTTATATTGATTTGTGGTCCGAATTATGGTTATTTTGTTTTAAAAATTTTTTGTACAATATTCAACATGATACCTATAAAATTTCATGTGTAAAAGATTTTTCTTGAATTTTATGAAAATCCTGAAAGTTTCTTGCCAAATCTATAGACGAGTCTAAATAATTTCTTTTTAAAAAATGCATCTGAAACAAAAGAATTTTTTAATTGAAACTTTTTATTATGAAATTTTTATGTGTTTAGAATATTTTTGTAAAATCTTACAAACTCATCGACTCATCGGGTTCAATATTTACTTTTTTTAAATCTTCAAATGTAACTGCCCAAGTAATTAACGGTCTGGATTATCTTGAATTTTAAGGATTTTCCACCCATGATTATGGAAGTAGTTTAATTTATAAAATTTAAAAAAAAATAACTTAAAGTTGTCTAGAATAAACTAGTAAAACTGTAAAACCTAAGATTTTTTATTTTAGCTATGAAATACGATGGTTTGCTATATAAAAAAAATTCTATTCTAAAAGTTGTCCACCTATTATGCATGGCAAGAGCATTGTAATGTACATTTGTCTTATTTACTAAGTGAATTAGAAAAAGCTTCCAACAAATGAATTATAGATCCATCTCTTAGATTTCTATAGGACTTCGAATCACTTTCATCTAAGGTATGTAGAAAAAGTTATAGTCAAAATACAACAAGGTGTCATGTGAAAAACTTCTTGAAAACTGAAGTTGTTCCATTTTTGCACCATTGCTGCCATTTGGACTCATTTGTTTTCTCTTATATTAACTGATCTAGACTACAACATCAATAGAAAAGTTTTAGCACTCTTTCTTAGCTTTCTCATGCCGTGGGAATCTAGCCAATCAAATTTCTAAAAAGAAAGTTATGAGCGCATTATCAAAACATGTACAGAAGGAGAAACTCTTGATTAGTTTAACGAGTATTTATATACTAGGCTTGTATTATATATTGATTTCTGAGAATCAAACCACCCATAAAATATTTAATTAGGATAGAAATATATATATATATATATATATAACTGGAAATATAGTGCTATGAATAGTTTACTAAGTTCACTCCCACTTCATGCAAATGTTATAGAAACTTTTGTTAGTATTGGTTTTAGATTTTTATGGTTCTTTGTCTGGGCATTTTGGATGGATTTGGGATTGATTTTTCATAGATCAAATTGGAATGTTAATTTAGTTGAATATTACTTTTGTGTCAACAGGTGTTTCGGAACTTAAAACTTCAGAGTTGATTCTAATAAGTATAGTGAGTGCCTCAACCTATAAATATTATATGATATTATGTTTCAAAATCCAGAAGAATAGATGCTATAATATAATCCACTCATAACTTGTTTTCAATAGCACTGCACTATTATTATATTCCATTGTGCACGTGAATTTCTCTATGTTATTTCGTGATGCAAGAAAAATAGTTTCTTTTAAAGCTATTAATATTATTTCAGTATGTTTTTAGATTAACAATTAAATACGATGATCAACACTGATAACTTGATTTATTTTTACTACTACTATTATGTTAGTTGAATCCAACTTGATCTGGGTATGCAAGGGACTTCACTTGGCGGCAGCAAGCTTGGCGATTGAACCCCAAGCCCTTATGGCCTAATACCTCCAACACACAACATAAGTCATTTATGGCTGAGATGGGTGTAGGATTTCCCGAGGACTTAGGCTTAGGCACTATTTGGTAGGGTCGCACCTCACTCAGAGTGATAAGGGACTATTATAGTGGGAGTCATAAGATTGACTAGCTATAGCAAATACGGTTCGATCATCATATTTAATTGTTGCACTATAAAAAAGTGTTTACTGATATGTTCCTGTTTTACTATTGTATAATGCATGATTGCCTTTCACCATTTTTCTTGATTGTTTATCATTGAGAATTATTTTGTTTATAATATATTCTTGAACTCACATGGCACACACTTGGCATTTACTAAGTCCTTTACTCATACTCCATTTTCTTTATCTTCTTCTAGCAGACTTAGACTCTGGCCCTGATGAGCATATTGAACCTGTTTTTGACGAGAATTAGAGTCAATAGACTTTTGATGAGGAATTAGCAATATTTTAGTTTCATTGTCATATTGAGGAATTAGTTCTTGTTTAATTTTTATTGTTTCATGAACTTCTAGACATTTCAAGTTTTTCTATGTTTGAATTTATTTAGGCTGCTAGGAATGTTTAAACTTTATTAATGGATATGATTTTGATTGGTGACTCAGTTATTAGGATTGAATCTCACTCCTTTAGACTAAGCCACATGGTTTGATTTTGGGGCATAACAATATATATAGATTAAAGATAGTTAATCAAATTATGAAAACCTATCCCAACCGATAGACAGTTGAAAATTGATCGCAAAACCAGAATTTGATGTTAGGGTTAGCTTCCCCTAGCTAAAACAAACATTTTCGTATCAAACACTATCCAAAACAACCATGGAAAAAGGGGAAAACTGCGGTGATCAACGGAGCTTAACTGTGGTGGTGGCAGAAAGGTGGTTCCAATAGTATTTATGGGCAAGTAAATGGTGGAAAGTAATATGTTTGCTAAGACGAGACTGTGGATGGTTTCAATTTTAAGTTTCATTAGTCGAAGAAGGAGGATTGAGGGTAGTGGCATGATGGCAGCCTGGCAATTTTTATCTAGTTAATCAAGCTACCAATGGCGGAGTACAAAAATAATTAAGGGCTTTGCTCCTACACATCAAAGTGCTTCTCCTAATGTGGTTGCCTCCCAACTTTGGTAATTGTACACAATGGCAGCACAGCGGCACGACAAATGGCTATGTGACTTCAGGGCAAAAAATTAGAGTCTTACTCTGGACATATCCAAGCTACCTCTAGCATGACTTAGGTCGAATTCTTGCCTAAGTTGAGTAAGTTTCATAATTAGATATCAACTCATTTACTTTTCTGAAATTAATTAAAACTATTGATAGGAATATGATAATAAATGCATAAATTTTTAAAAGAAATAGTTTTGTTTGAGTTGTGAATTAATTTCATAATTGAAAGAAAGTTGAATGTAAATATTTGATGCCTTGATTTTGGTGAGCTAAGAATGACCAATTTATATGAATAAGGATTGTGATAATGCACTATATTAAAATTAAGATTTAGAGTAAAGTTGGGATAGTATTACAAAGCAACAAGCATGTTAATTGAATGCTTGGGTATTTATTAAGTCAAAGAATTCAATATAATAGAACATCCCAGCAGAATTTGAGTTTAAGGTTAATGGAACTCATAAAAGGGAAATAAGCTTCTAGCCCATTAAGCATATCTTAGAAAATTAAGTTAATATAATTTTCAATCTCTCTTATATTGTATCTTGGGATAATTAGGTAACAGAAGGTCAAGCAAGCAAGCTCACCAAGAAAAGCTTCACCACTCAGGATCACTCAGTGAGGTTTATACTCGATATATATTATGAGATTTCTTTGCTAAGGAAAAAACCTATATGTAGTATTATGCTATTGCATTATTTTCTTTTCTACATGCTCGAACTCATTATATCGTTCCGTACTATTACATTCTTGAAACAATTATTTTGCAATTCTTTCATTTGAGCTTGACAAATTGGTTGAACACCTCATACTATGCTATTCTTGAGAAATCAATTCATCATTCGTATTGCTTTACTTTCAACGTACTTATCTTTGAATTCCCTCATTGAATTTGAGATATTAGTTAAATATTCCGCATGACTCCTTTATCTAAATATGGCTCTTGAACAATGATTTGAAAATGATATTTTTTGAATAATGTGTTCTTATTTGAAAGAATTTTGAAAAGTATCATTTAAACTTGCAATTTCTTATAAGCTCACCTTAACTAGATTTTAAATCTGTTGATGGAACTCCAAAACTTTCAAAGGCTTGAAACTATGATCTGACTAATCTGTTTTAAACCCAATCGCCATATTTTATGATACTATATGTGAGGCAATCTTGCAAATTAGCCATTGTTGATCTATAGTTGTTGCAATGCAGTCTTGCTGACCAATCGTTGTTGATCTATACTCCCTATAAGGGGGTTTGCTGTCTAAGTATGAAACTATCTTGTTTCATATGGTGATTGTAGGGTATACATTATGTTGGCTATTAAGACTCTCTTACTCATATATGTGATTCACAATACGATTGGAAGGCATTTTGGGCCCAAAAGACTTATTGGCAAGACGATCGGGACAACAATGGGTTGTCGGTGGCTAGTCTACCCGCTAGGACTTAATTTGCAATCTTGAATTTGGGGTAATCGAAGGTTAGTTATTGCTTGAAGCTTGATTGGTGAGAATCAATCCTACTAATTCATATTACACAAATAGTTGGCGAGTTGACCACTCATTGAGGCAATATAAGGTATCGTAATACAAATGTTGGGAGTAATAAGGAAAAGACCATCCCACAGTCAGATTCATGAAATATGCTTTTACAATTAATTTTATGAAATTTATCTTGCACAGTCTCTTTTATAAAACTGTATGAAATCATAAGTGTTGATTTTGAGCTTTTTTACAACTCAAAACATTCTTCTAAGTTTTGAAATATGAAATTTTCCATAAACATATTGAAAACTTGAGATATCTCTTTGTTGGTATGGGACGGTGCAGAGTCAATTCATAATGTGTTATACTAACATATTGTTCCTCAACTCCATTTCTTGATCTCGTGAAATCTATCGATTATTTAACAACATGTGCTCTTGGCATCTACTTATAGTTGTTTGTACGTTGAACTAATGTTGTTTTGTATTGCATATTCATTAATATTATTGTTCAAGCATTATGATCATTACCTTATTAAGTCATTCATATTGACCCTCCTTGTACTATTTTTTTCAATTCTCTGCCCTAAATTTAGGAATAGAAGGTTTCATAAGCTTGGGCCACATGATGTAAGCATAAATAGTGTTATCAACGTATTTGTAAACGGTAAGGATATTATATATATTCTACATATTTGTAGTGTAATAGTATGCTTGTCAGTATGCTATCATGTTTATCTTTTGATGAAGTGTAATAGGCCGGAGCCTGTGATATGTAACAGGAGTTTTTGAGCGATTGAAAATTATGAAAACTCAAGTTTAGCTTGTAATTTGTACCATGATCAATTGACATAGATGTTATTCATTGATTATGATCTCACTTGTCACTTCAGTTGTGGAATTGTTTTGAATTGAGAATTTTGGAGGCATCTTGTTTTGCTATTGAAATGTATTTTTTGAAAACCCAATTGGGGTAACATCTCAAACAGGAGTAGGCACCTCCTAGGTAGGATGTTGCATTATAACTTTCTAGTAAATTTTTGTGGAAAATTATAATAAATGTAAATACTTTATGTCATTTTTTAAGGGCAAAATAATTATAATAGAATATATATATATATATATATATATGTAAAGTTGCATTTTAGTCTCTAAGGCCTGGGTTTGTTATATTTTTATTTTTATTCTTTATTTTCATCATTTTTAAATGTACTTTTATTTTTTAATTATTTTGTGTGAGAAAATAAAAATATAGTAGAACTCGTATTTGATATTTTTAATGTAGTTATAAGAGTAGTTTAAAGTGATTGGACGTGTTATCTTGAAAACGTGAAGAGTATGGGCTTTTTACAGTCACGCAGGGGTTGTACTTGCCTGAAGTATTCGAATTGTACGAATGATTTAATGAAATCTAGACCGCAAAAAAATGTGCTATTCTAAAATAGTGTAAATGACAAATTCGGCCTTGGACATAAAACAATGACTTGCATGAAATTATGGTTGAAGAAAGTAATCGCTATTCAAAGTAGTGATAACTTTGAAAATTGCTTAGTCAAAACTCCTCCATAAAAAAACAGTGACTAGTTTGTCTATATACTATATATTTAATAAATAAAAAAACAGGTTTTATATCTTTATATATATATATCAAAAAGTTTAATGAACAAGATGATTATAAATACATTATATAATAAATGTAATAAGTACTTTCATATGCAAATAAGTAAACTAATCACTAAGAGAAAAGGCATTCAGTTGCAAAATATTTATAAATACATTATGTTGACTATTATAAATTACATTAAGAAATAAATTATAATGATTATGTACATATATGCTTGTAGATGATTTTATTGAAAAAAAAAACATTTAAGTACATTTCTAAAATAAATTTAAAAATTTCTTGGCATTGATTTGTGAGAAGAGGTCAAACTTGTTATTATATCTTTTGAGGTGTTATCAACATCATTACATCAATCGTACCAAATATTGATTGACTTTCATCAAATAGGTACAATCTTGTCTGAACGTCGAAAGCCCTGAAGAGTGGTTTCGTATCACATCCAATCACGTCCAGGCCTAACTTTTTGCTTAAACTACTTACACCTTTATAACTTTGATTAAATGACCATCTCCCCCCCTAATGATAATGAACCAAAATTGTGTGAATAGCAAGCTCTTTATATTTTATTTTAAATTAACGACCAAGAATGACCAAACCATTGAACTCTATACTACAAATCAAAATAACAAGTTTTTCATCAAGGTTAAAATTAAAAAAATGATTTTTTTCTTGTGAGGATCCAAGACACACAGAATATTCTTTTTCTACCAATTTTATTTCATAGGGGATCCATGCTTGACGTTTAAGAAAATCCAAATTATATATTGTAAAATATTAGAAAATTTAAAATCATAAAAGTTTACATATATCGATTAACTAAAAGTTCAATAGAAGTTTCTTCTTCAAATTGATAGGCCGTGTTAATGACAATTTCGTTTTTCTACTTTCTACATTCATTATCAAACTATCTTGTATAAATGGGTAAACTTTTGAACGGTTTATTACTTAAAACATAACAAGTTGATTAATTTAGAAATAAATATTTCCTTTTCAATTTTGATTAGTAAATTTCAGTCAAAATCGTGTTAATGTAGTTAAAAAACTTTAGAATTCAATAATAAAATTTAGAGTTAAATAAAATGTTTTGCTCTAATTTTTTAAAATTTGTATGCCGTATATTGTGCAAAGTTTCATTAAATTGAATATTAAAAATAAGTTCAAATATATTTTAATTGATTGTTATACATAATTTTTGTCATTGATTAATGTATTTTATCTTGCACATGACCTTTTCTTAAAAGGAAATGACTAAAAAACTCAACAAAATTTAAAATATACAATGATATCTTACAATGTCTCATAAAGGGTGAAAAATGTTATTCGTAATCAAAAGTAATGGTTGAACAGTTTTGATATGAGATGGCCACCAAGACTAGCCTAATAGTTATCGACCTAAGAACTCACCTCCAGACCCATCTCGCCTTAGAGATACAATTGGGCCATTGACTGTGGCAACCATCTGCTTGCCTTGTCGCCTATGCAACGAGCAAGACTAGTGCCTCTCGACTAGACTGCAAATTGAGCACGCGTGCTCGATCGTCTCTGACGAGAGGGCTTGAGCGCCGCGCCCCTGGGAGCTTGCCTACTCCTAGAAACTAGTTCCATGGTCAACCCCATTGTCGACCAGCGAGGTCGTTCTAGTATAGAATCATATCTCTGCCACATTAAATGCCTAAGCAGGCAGCATGTCTCTATATTAATAGTGCATGCTACACCAGTACCACCCCTATTGCCATTCCTATCAAAAGGCAAGCCACTAGTGTATTATTCTGTCCCTAAAAGTCGGAGATGAGGGCATCTGGAATAGTATAGGAATGGGAGTTGACCTAAAGCTCCCCATACGAAGACAAAAGCCCTCTACACATGATAGAGGCATCTTAGACATATTATTTACCTAAAGAATACCCTATTAGTGACTATAAGCCCTCACTCTGTTGCTCAATTTATCTAGTCAACCCAGCACTGACTTGAACATTGGAGTACCTTAATCGAGGGCAACTTGACTAGTATGGTGTTTGCTCATGATTACAAATCTCAAACCCAGCTATTTTTGAATTAGATCGCTCGACCAGCAAAGTCGAATTACCCCAAACACTAACCTAATCTAGTAATATGTAGCTTTCATCCTCATCATTTTGGCGCCATCTATAGAAAAGTGAGATTGTAATAGAAAAATAGTGAACACTAGGCGAACCACTTTAGAAAGGGAGAAAAATAGAAGGACAACATCTTCTTCTCTTCCTCAGCTTCAATGAGAAACAAATGCTCCAGGATCTAGCGTCCCTCTGGACTAAGTGATCACCTTTACCACACCACAACAAATGCAATTGATCAGCGAGCAGATCTCTACCTAAATCTCTACCCAGTTATCTACTGCATTGAATCGGCATGCAATAACTAGTGCAACATCGCAACCTCAAACTCTTGAGGAATGAATGCCTAAGGATAGCCATGGTTGACCAGAATCAAGGCGACCATTGGCAAGATACGAGGCGAGTACCAGATGCTTTCCTGGAGAAGGGACCCAACCTGACCCTTAAGAAGAAATTACTAATTTTGTTGACCATTATGCCCAACCCCTTCGAGCCCCATAGCACAATAGGGTCGAGCATTCAAGACTTGGCCCACATGAGAAGATTGCAGATTTAGCCAATCATTGTGCTCAACCCATTCTAGCCCCGTAGCGTAATAGGGTCGAGTGTGCCAGACTATAAGTGGATAGAAATATAGCCCAAGTAGATCGAGAAGAGAAAGAGGAAGTGTTTGATCAAGTTCAGCAATTGAACAGGTGCTTGGAGGAAATCTTAAGAAAAAATACTGAGAGAATCCCCAACCCATATGGTCCTCATAGGTCCCACTAAAAGAAAGGGTCATCGTTTGTCCAAGAGATAATTGGCAAGTGCATTGCCACTAATGCCAAAGTTTCGACTAGACTTTTAAGGTACGATTGCTCGTCGAATACTAACAAGCATTTGATGCAATTTGAACACATGATACAACTGTATGGTCATAACAAGTATATACATGCAAAGATATTAGTCACCATATTTCAGGGCATTAAACTTGACTAGTTCATCAAACTTGAGCCAATGTTGATATATTCTTATGACCAACTGTGTGACAAGTTCCTTCACCAGTTTGTCAGCCAGACAAAGGCCAAACTCCCCCACACCCACCTCCACACAATAAAATAGAATGAGGGGGAGTCCTTCTGTGATTCAACATAGAGGTGTTGAAGATAAACAATCCAAAGATCAAGTTCCTAATTGATGTACTTTTCCTGGGCCTCAGGCGTAAAGAATGCCCTAATGCCTTAGTGCGGGAGCACCTGTGGTCAATAGAGGAGCTACTCAACCTAGCAGAGAGGTATATGACCCATGAAGAGATGAACAAGCTTAAGTTTGGCAATCTTGAGGTCAAAAAAAAGAAGAACAAAGAGGAAGATGATCGATAGCAGAGGAAGGGTCATCGATCTCCCATTAAATGATTCCATGATTATACACCTCTAAACCTCCCAAGGAAGGAGGTGTTGTTCACGATCTAGCATGACAATTTCCTTAAAAAACCAAGGAAGCTAAACAAAATAGAGGCCAAGAGAAAATTGAAGAAATATTGCCACTTTTACAAACAAAAGGGCCACAACATAGAAGACTATTAAATCTGCATGACGAGATTGAGAGATTGATCAAACAAGGCCACCTCAAGAAATATGTGGCCGAAGGTGCTTGAGAAGAAGGGAGCAAAACTGACCAGATTCCCCATAGAGAAAGGTCGGTTAGCCTGAGGAAAGAAGACAAAGGAAAGAAAACCACCCAGGACACACCTACCCATTGGAAGAGTTATCGATATGATTGCAAGAGGCTCTACTAGTGGGGACTCAAATTTGCAATGAGGCAAACATAAAAAAGGTTGGAATCAACCAAGTCAAAGCCAATCGAAACTATTTTTTAGCTTTCCACTAGTGTAAGCCTATTCTTTCATTAATGTCGACCTTGCCTATATTGAAAGCATAGGACTCAACTATAACACCGACTGCCCATGGTGGTATCGATTGAGATTGCTAATTTTGAGGTGAGAAAAGTTATAGTCGACAATGGCAGCTTAGCCAACATCATTTTCTTGTTGAGCCTAACAAAGATGAATTTGGGTCAATTGAAGTTTGAGCTCGTGTGCACACCCCTATTTAGATTTGGGGGGTCAGAGATCATACGAAAGGCTACATCAATTTATCTACATTGTTCAAGAAAACCCTTTATAGAAGAACACTCATGATCAATTATTTAGTCGTCAATGTCCTGTTTGCCTATAATATTATAATTGGGTGACCAGCTCTGAATGATTTTTAGGCCATTGTCTCAACATACCACATGAAAATCAAATTTTCAACCCCAACAGGCATAGGCGAGCTGTTGTGCAACATAAAGGAGGCATGGCGTTGTTATACCATTTTGGTTTAGTCGAGCAAGTATAAGACTTGAGCAAAACTGAAGACCTCAAGGGATGCCCCTATAATGGAACCCAGGGAAGGACAAGCTAGCAAGAAGAGAAAGCTGGAGGACGCTAGAGTGGAGCTCGTTGAGGAGTATAAAATAGTCAAGTTGGAGCCTGGGAATCCCAACAAAACCACTAGGATTAGAACTAATATGGGCCACCACATGGAATGCCTCAATGTCGATTTTCTACGGAGAAACATCGACATCTTCACCTGGAAGACATCCAACCTCTAAGGGATTGACCCCACTGTCATCGTCTACCGCCTCAACATGGACCCCTTTTAGAAACCTATCAAGTAGAAGATGGGAACTTTCAATGTCGAGAAGTGCCAGATCATCTAGAAAAAAGTCAACAAACTCTTAGATGTATGCTATATTGTAGAAATCCAGTACCCATCTTGACTTTGTAATATTGTACTCATCCCCAAGAATGAGGAAAAATGGCACATATGTAACGATTTCACTAATTTGAATAAAGTTTGTCCTAAAGATCCTTACCCCTACCTCATATAAATTTACTAGTAGATTCTACTATTGGTTGTGAACTTTAAGTATGATGGATGCTTTCCAGGGTTATCACCAGATATTCATGGCACCCAAGGATAAGGATAAGACCTCTTTTGTGGTCCCCAATGGGGTTTTTATTTTTTGGTCATGCCTTTTAAGCTCAAAAATACAAGGGCAACCTACCAGAGACTAGTCAAGTTTATGTTCAATAATGAGATCAGCAAGTCTATGGAGGTTTGTCGATGGCATGATCATCAAAATAGAGCAGGCTAAAAACCATTTACTCGACCTCAACCACACCTTTGCCATACTGCAAGCATTTGTCATGAAATTATACCCAAAAAAGTGAACCTTTGGAGTTTAAGGAGATAAATTCTTGGGTTACATGGTCAATCAAAGAGACATCAAGGCCAATCCATAAAAAATCTAGGTAGTATTGGACATCACACCACCTCGAATAGTTAGAGTTGTACAGCATCTGGTCGATAGAATCATGGCTCTTAGTATATTTATCGCCTATTTGACTAACAAGAGCCTACTTTTATTTAAGATACTCAGGAACACAAAGAAGTTAGGCTTCCAATTGAATGAACAATGTGATTAGGCTCTGGTCGAACTAAAGCAATACTTGTCCTTGATTCCCATGCTCGCCAAGCCAGAACTAGGAGAGGTCCTGCACTTGTACTTAGCTATTTCTGAAGCTCCTATTAGTTTAATTCTAGTCTCAACCAAAGACGACAATCATTGATCAATCTATTGCTGTAGCAAGGTGCTACAAGGGCCAGAACATAACTACCTAGAGATTGAGAAATTTGCTCTCACATTAGTCACTTCGACTTGAAAGCTACAACCTTACTTTCAATCCCATGCAATCATAGAATTGATGAACCAGCAATTGAAGTAGGTGCTCTCAAAGTCAGATACATTCGAGAGATTAACAAAATAGGCCATCGAACTGGGAGAATTTGACATCACTTTTCAACCTCAAACAACCATAAAACACATACGTTAGCAGATTTCATTGCTGAATGAGTCAATCTCCCCGATCAAAATTGTGACACCTCTCTTGTTTGGACCTAACACGTCGATAGGTCAATGACCACTTCAGGAGGAGGTGTAGTTGTCGCTCTTTGTTCTTTTTTGACAGAGGAATATGACTTTGCAATCAAGCTCTATTATACAATGACCAACAACGAGACAAAGTATGAAGCCTTCTTCATTGGAATAAAGATGGTAGTAGATTGTAAGTTCGAGCACCTGACAGGAATTATAGATTTTTAGTTGGTCATAGAATAGGTCGAATGAAATTTTGAGGCTAAGGACTTGACCATGAGCTGGTACCTAACAGACATCAAAAGGTTACAGCAATTATTTAAATAGTTCACCCTCAACCAAGCACCTAGGTCAGAGAATGAGTGAGCGGATGCCCTATTCAAGTTTGCCAACTCAACCAAAGGAATAAGGGATAGAACAATAACATTTATGGTCGTCAATAAACTATCTATCAACACGCTCAACCAAAGTTTTGTGGAAAGCATCGAAGAAGCAATTTCTTCTTGGTAAGATCCAATAAAGCTCTATTTGAGTCAAGGTACAGCTCTTGAAGACAAAAATAAGGCACATAGGCTTTGAGGACTAACAGCCAAGTCTTCTCTCGATCAGCATGGCTAGCTTTACAAAAGGTCAATCTTCGGACCACCCCTAAGGTGCTTGGACACAGACCAAGCTCGCGAGGTCTTGCAGGACATCCACGCAGGCATTTACAGAAACCATTCGGGAGAAAGATCTCTTGCACAAAAGATCATTAGTTATTGATACTTTTAGCCCACGTTATTGAAAGATGCTATTGATTTTACTCGAAAGTGTCTATCTTGCCAAGTCCACTCGAACATCTTGCACTAGCCCACCATGTCGATAATTAATGTTCAGGTCATGTGACTATTCAACTAGTAGGGGATCAACATTATGGGGTCCCTGCCAAAGACGACAAATCAAAGAAAATCCATAATTATGGTAGTCGAATATTTCACTAAATGGGTCGAGGCTAAGGCGGTGCCAAAAATAACTGATACAACTATCAAGAGCTTCATTTGGAAAAATATTATCTACCGCTTTGGTCTCCCCAAGATCCTCATTTTTTATAATGAAACACAATTCCAAACCAGAAACACATGAAATTGGTATGAAGCCTTAGGGATCACCTAACACTTTATCTTAGTTGGGAACCCTCAGTCTAACGACCAGAAAAAGGTAACGAACAGAACTATTCTTAACCACCTGAAAGTCGAATAGAGGGGACTAGATCAAGCTAGGCAGACAATCTCCCTAGGGTGTTATGGGCGTACAAGACCACCCCCCATACAGCCACAAGTCACAACCTTTATAGTTTGGTCTATGGTTTCGAAGCAGTCATCCCCTCTGAACTTATACAACACACAGCTTAGGTGATCTACTTCAATCTGATTAGGAACACATCTAAAAAAAAACTCGACCTGGAGACCATTGACGAGCGATGGTAAGAAGCTAATAATACTATGCAACACTATAGGTCAAAGATGGCAAAAAACTACAACAAAGGGGTTCAACCACGCCATTTCAAGGTCGAGGACCTTGTTCTCAAAAAGGTGAAAATATCCATGAACATTGGTAAACTTGACCCAAAATGAAAGGGACCCTATTCTATCGTCAAGGTGTCAAAGCATAATGCATATCGATTAGCGGGCATCAATGGCAATGTACTTCCACATCCATTGAATGCCATTAACTCGAAGAAATTCTATGTATGAAAGCTTTATAATAGTCATTGTATTGTTTGATATAAGTGAAGTTTTTAACAATTTTGCTATTATTGACTTGTAATACTGCAATAGCTCTTACTCCCCTCCCATGGTTCAAAAAGCATATAGTCAACCTAAGAAGCAACTTCAAGCTACCAAACCAAGGCTTTTTAGCCTAATATTTATAGTTAACCTCGCAGTCGACCCCAGAAGTAGCTTCATGATGCCAAATCAAGGCTTTTCAACCTAACATTTACAATTGACCCAAGAAGTGGCTTCAAGCTGCTAAATCAAGGCTTTTCAACCCAATGATTACAGTCAACCCAAGCAGCAACTTTAAATCGCCAAATCAAGGCTTTTCAGTTAAATGATTCAACCCAAGCAATGACTTCATGCCAACAATTATAGGCCTCTCAGCGGCCATAGTCAACTCTATAATCAACTAGGGCAGGCAAAATCATTTAGTACATTTAACCAAATACGCTCATTGAAACCTCGACCACATAGTCGAGCAAAACTTTCATGAAAATGCCAGGATAATATGACTAATCGTTGCACCACATAAACTAGTTAAACAAGGACTATATGAATCAACCTGACAGTTAAAGACAATCTAGCCATAAAATATTAAACACGCAAGATCATTTCAACGAAAGCACTCATTTTTTACAAAGGCAATAACCTTAATCGACTTCAATGTTGCATGCATTTATGCTCCAGTTCATTGACTCAAGTCGACTACAATCATTATTATGGGATTTATGTTATCCATAATTAATTTGCTTATCAACCATTTATATTCGACAAGGCTATAAACACCAAAACAAAGTAAAGCACAAAAATAACCAACTATACATCGATGAAATAACTGTTTTATTTCATTAAATGAAATCTTCAATTACAAACTTCAATACAAAGGGGAAAGAGGGGGAGGTTACAACGCTATACCTCGTAAGGCGGCCAAACTCATGCAACATGAACTTAACTAGTTACTTAACCCTACACCTTCAACCCAAGCCACCTAAGCACCCTCTTCTATTGTTTGGTCAAGCTCATCACTCAATAGGATAGGAACAACCACGGGGCTATTAGCCTTCTACTTGGGCCTCGCTATGATAGGTGGGAGAGCAGCTGGCACTGGTTGCAAAGGCATCGCCTCATCGACCAAATAGTCTTTGAGACACAACAAATATTCATCGATGTCAACCATGCCATCAAGATCTCAAAAGCAAAGTTGTTCACAAAATCAAACTCTTTCGCCATGACTACCAGCCTCTTTGCCACCTCAGCCTGCCTCTTCCATGTAGTCATCATAGACTCAATCAAAACATCTTCTACAACCCTCCCTCGGCAACTACCTCCTTGGGCTTAGGATATAACTGCAGCATTTCATCCAAGATAGGATTGATGCAGTATTTGTCATCTAATCGAAAGGCATAGCCCAGAAACTCGAGCTACTTAATAGCTTTCTCAAACACAATCTTCACATCATTCAGCAAAAAGATAATGCTCACATCTTGAAAGGCCGAGCACAACATGAATTATTGCGCCATCTCTGGTCGCATGAGCAAGAGCTTCTTGCAAAATTCTATTCACACCTCCTGCATAGCAATATTGTGCCTCGCCATTCGACTAGATTCATAGCTTTGCTGCACATCCAGCTGAGCTGATATAGCAGCAAGTCCATCTTGCTCTTTTTCTTAATCGCTAGGACCAGTTGTTGATCTTTAGTCACAAGCTGTTTGCGAAAGTCCGCAACCTCTTTCATCAGTTGGTCAACCCTGGATTGGGAAGATTTAAGCTGCACTTTGATCATTTCCATGTCTCATCCCTCCTCTGATTGTTCCTGATCAGCCAAAGCTAATTCCAACCTCTGATTAAAATGGTAGTCCAATTGGCTCACCTAAAGGGAAAATTCTCTTATCATCAAATCATGCTCAACTAATAACGCATAACATTCGACGAGAAACTTGAATCAACTATACACTTACCATATTGCTGTAGTATGCTAAAGCCTTGAGCGCACCAGCCCAACTCAGTTCCATGAACTTTTGCTAGTCGAACACGAAGAGCACGCCACCATCACTTTTAGTGTGGCAACCCCAATTGACCCCGATAACACCATAGAGTGTGAGTTGTGATTGGGCATGGCGGTCTCCGTCCCAAATCTGGGCGACGGCAGTCTAGGTAGCTGGAATAGTACGTCATTGTCGTATTTCCCAAATAAATCATAATCCAAAGGCTGACTAGCTGCCATGCCCTTCTCTTTGCCTTTATCGATCGCCGCCTTCTTTGGAACATGACCACCTTGCTCAACCAGTTATCTTTTGCCCCGATTAGTAGAGTTGCTGCCAGTGATTGCCATTGGTCAAGTGGGTGATACTCTCAGAGTTGATCAAGTAGCTTAGGGCACTAGGGCTGCAGCTGAGGTGGCCTCTTGTCGAGTAGCAGCTACCTGACAGTGCTCCTCATTCCCCTGGACCAAAGCATTCATTTCTTGCCTTATGTGGTTCATGATTTTTTTTTTATCTGCCAACATAGAAGACAATTACAAAATAAACTATTAGACTCGAGCAGAAAGATGCATGAAATAAAAATCATAAAAGTCAACAAAAAGCTTCTACCTAGTCAACCACCCATTGGCAAATTCAAGTCAATTAGCAACAAGCTAGCCAATACCAAATATCTCTCCTCAGTTAATACAAAGGCCTCTAGTTGGCTAAACTAGACTAGATCCCAGATAAAGGTATTTGGCCAACTTAGGGTCGGGTTACCAAGCATCTCGACGTGCCCCCTTTACCATCCCCTTGGAATATTAAATCCCCAGGCCCTCAAATATACAAAAAGTGTTTGTTCCACTCTTGGTCGTAGGAAAAAGATAGAGTAACTAAAAATTTTCAACTCAGCCACGCCATGAGGTAATGAATCTGGATTAATCGATGCTATCTAACTTCTGGGACATTGAGAGATGGAAAAGGTTAGAGAAGTTTGCAAAAGAAGCTGGCTAGTCAAATAAATGCATTAGCACTGCAAAGTTGTATATGGTTGAGAAGCAGTTGGGCAATAATTACGTTATGTAGACCTCCAAGCCCCCTAGCAAGTTGACTACAACTGGGACAAGGGGGAACTTAAGACCACATCTAAAGGCTTCCTCAAAAACAATGATGCACCCCTTGGGAGGTCGATGTATTCTATCCTGAAGATTGAGGACTATGAGTTTATACTCAACATGGACATGATAAAGCTCCTTGATGCGTACGAGGTCGACGAGAGTAATTTTTGAAGAGATCTCGCTATAGTGATTACAGGTAAAGAGTTGATCACATGATAATGGCACCTCACTCAGGCTAGCATCACCCCTAGAAGCAACCCTTTCGTCACTCAAGCAATTAGAGGTTGAGCTGTCACTTGACAAGCTATCTGACTTGCTCCTACTACCACCCTCCTCTTGGAATGATGCCCTTGTGACCTAGTAGCCTCACTATCGGAAGTATTCGACATACTTAAGGTACAACTAAGGAAAAACTTACAAGATCTCAACAAAACTCTAGAGCACAAAATAGAAGGACAAGAGCCCTGTGAATTTGAAGCTCGACCAAACATAATGCGGTGAAAGTGTTAAATGAGCTTTTTTATCGCGCCTATTTATAAGCAACTAGGTACGGGAACCCAAATAGCTGTAATAATTGCACAACTGTCACCTGGCGCTTCACATGGCTCAACGTAACAAGCACATTAAATGCACAAAAACCCAGGCTGAGTGAGAAAAACACTGGTCGATTCTCCAAAGTGGCCAGTCAATAACATAACTACTCCCTACTCTTCTCATTGATAGGCTCGATCAAGACCACGATTAGGAAGGACTCCTGATATGGGATAGCTCATCAGGTCCAGTCCAACAGCTATCAACCTAAGAACTCACCTCCAGGCCCATCTCATTTCAGAGGCATAGTTGGACCATTGACCATGTTGACCATCTGCTCACCTTATCACCCATGCAACGAGAAGGACCGACGCCCCTCAACTAGACTTCGAATAGAACATGAGGGCTCAATCGTCTCCGACGAGAGGGCTAGAGAGTCTTGCCCCCGGGAGGCCTCCTACTCCCAGAAACCAATTCCATAGTTAACCCTATTATCGACCAGCGAGGTCGTTCCATTATAGAATCGTATTTATGCCACATTAAATGCCTTAGTAGGCAGCATGCCTCCGCATTAATGGTACATGCCACACTAATACCACCCCTGTCGTCGCTCCTATCAGGAGGCACACCATCAATGTACTATTCTGTCCCTAAAAGCCGAATGTGAGGCCACTTGGAATAGTACAAGGATTGGAGTTGACTTAAAGCTCCCCATATAAGAACAAGAGCTCTCTACATATGTTAGAGGCATTTTGGCATATCATCTACTTGGATAAAGTTATAAATATCCCGCTCTTATGGTATGATTGGTACGCAAGATAAGGTGGGAATGGAATGAGCATTCCCAAGTTCATTCCTAATCCCATGATTTGTATAATTTAAAGATGGGAATGCCCATTACCGTCGGAATTTTTATTCCCAAAAGGATGGGTTTTGCCATTCCTTATCACCTCCATGGGTTTAGCTATTCCCAATCTATTAGGAATAAACCTATATTTTTTCTTTTTAACAAAATAACACTCCATAATTTAACGAAGTACTTTTATATTTAAGAAAAGAAATATTCACTTTGCAAATATTTGATATTATATTTCAACTTATTTGATTGTTATGTGTTTTTATTTAATTATATATCTTATTCATATATTTTTTAGTAAATTATTATAAATCATTATATACATTAAAAAATAATAAATAATCAAAATAAGAATAATTATGCACATCTCAATTTTTATAATAAAAAAAAAGTAGAAGTATCATCGATTTGGTCCATGCTAATGAAATATATATAGTTTAAAATATTATTTATATTTGCATATCTTTGAATGACTAAAAAATATATACAAAACTAATAAATGAAAAATGGTCCATTCTATCAACAATTTTTCAAATTAAACTTATAAAAAAGTACAATAAATCGTTCTAATTTTATCATAAAAAAGCTAAGCACTTTAATTATAAAGTATTTTATAATTTTTAATTATGTTTTATCAAAAAATTCTAAAGAACTTACTAATTTATAATTTTAAAAATAATAATTTTAAAGAAATTGTGTTTCTACTTTTTTATGTAAACATATATAACTTGTTGATAACATATAAAATGCATACATTTACTAATGTAATTCAAATAACATTATAAGCGATATTAAAAATGTATAATTATAGATTTACTCAAAAAAAATTTACTAATAAATATTTTTATTTTAATAATTTTTTACAAAAAGGTAATTTGGTCATTTAAAAAATTTATTCCATTCCTTTCCCATTCCTTATGCATATCAATCATAAGATAACCTATACTAACATCATTTTATTTTCAACTTCATTCAATTCCTAAAGTTATTCCATTCCCACCTAATTTCATTCCTACATACCAATCACCACCTTAAGGTATGCCATTCTTCACTATAAGTGCTCACTCTGCTACTCAGTTTGTCTAGTCGAACCAGTGCTGACTTGCGTTGGAGTATTTTAGTCGAGGGCACCTCGACTAGTCTAATATTTGCTCGTAATTGCAAATCTCAGTCCAAACTATTTTTGAATTGGATCACTCAACCAATTAGGTCAAATTACTCCAAACACCAATCCAATCCAGTAATATACAATTTTCATCCTCATTAGGTTTATTGATCCAATAAAATTGTCTGCAGATTTATATACATAAATAAAATTTGAAATTTCAATTATAAAGAATTTACGAATTTTGGTATACAGTATACTTATCTATCTAAATAATAAAATTAAAAAAAAAATCAAAGGCAACCTACCTGTAGCCAAAAGGCAAAAGAATACACTTGTCACCACCACAATTCACAAACTCAATTGACTCACCGCCCCCACTTTGGACTAGCCATTTCGATATCCAATTGACAAGAAACGTAAAAGCTATTCTCCCTACTTCTCCATCTTCAATGACCAGTTTCTTCCCCAAAACACTAACCAACCCCAAATCTACCCCACGCCTCCTCTGCACCATGAGCATCCATTCTCATGCCTTTGCAGGCAACCCTATAAGGTTAAAAACGCCAAAACCAAGTGAACCCTTCTCCCCGCAGTCTGCACTCCAAATTCTTAGGACCCTGCTTTCGAGCCAAAGCCACGAACCCATTTCTCCTGATTTCAAGGTTTTGCCTTTCAGAAATGGCAGACCTTTGGCTGGTTCGTCTGCAGACGGGCCCACGTGGCATCTGGGGTGGTTGAGTTTTGGCGAGTGCAAGGCATACTTGGAGAATTCTCAAGTGGGTCTGAGCGATGATTCATTGGTCTATTTGGGTTGTAAACATGAGGACGATGTTGTCTACTGGGCTATCGATGTGTCCGAGGAGACTGGGTTGGTGAGCGAATTGGGTGCTCGAAAGTTTTGCTTTGTGGAGTTGAGGACTCTTATGGTGGCTACTGATTGGGCTGATTCTAAAGCCATGGGTGAACTCGCCATAGCTGGGCATGTGAGTTTTTGCATTCCAATGGCATCCATTTCTTTTGTCCCCACCTTCTTCCCCGGAGTATTTATATTCAGTTGTTTAATGGACCAATGTGTTTTACTTACTTTCTGTGCAATTTTGAGAAATATAACCAGTTTTGCTCACTGATGAACAATGTGCAATTATAATAATAGCGTAATTTTGGGAACTGCTTTCCTTCCTGCTGTATCTCTCAGTTGGTGTCCTACTTGCTGTAACGCCAATATGTGTCCCAGTTCAAATTTACATGGTAAAACGTCTCGCAAGGGATCACATGCTGAAACACCTAAGAGACTATATATGCATCAAAAGATATCTCCATGGTCCTCCTGAGAAGTACTGGTGAGCTGCAATGCAGGGGCCTTTAAGTTATCTTTTCTGTTTGTTGGAGGCTACTAAGATAGAAAATTCTGGTTCTTGTTATGAACTTTACGTCCTTCAATTTTGTGTTATCATATGAAAGACAAAAGAGGATCTGTTGGAAATTATATGCAAAACTTTTGTTGTTGCTGTGGTTCTTAAATTGCAAAAACACATTGACTAATGTTGAAAGAACCATGGATTTATTTGCGAATGTGTTTGACTGTGTAGATTTGGATTGAGTTTATCATGAGAACTTGGCAATGCCATTGATGTGGTAGCACACAAAAAAGTAGTGTGGAAAAATTTTAATGTTGTAAGCTCTGAGAGACAAAAAGCAGTCCTTGACTGTTAGAAAAGACGGGATTTGATCATTTGGGTTGAGATGATGAGATCACTGGAAGCGGATCAAGAACCTACTATTGGAGAAGAAAGTCAAGAAGCAGAGGCATTAGAAGGGATCAATGGTAGGGGAAGTCTCCCAGATTTTCATGGAAAAGATCCCCATGATATCTAATAGGTTCTTGGGTGAATTTCAGGTTAGCATCTTCTAAGGAAAATGGTAGCGTGTGGAAACATCGCAAAGTTGTAAGCTTCATGAAACAAAAAGCGGCCCTTGACTCTTAGGAAAGCCAGGATTTGATCATTTGGGCTGAGATGATGGGATCAGGGAAACAGGGTGGAAAAAATGCTACAGGAGAAGAAAGTCAAGAAGCAGGGATATTAGAAGGGAGTCATTGTAGGGAAAGTTTCTCTCAAAGTGTCCGGACAAAATCCCCATGGTACCAAATAGGTATTTTAGGTATATTTCAGGTTAGCATCATGCGTGGAGAAGTTCAAGGAGTCAAAGACACACTCAGCTTTGAGACTACTAGGTCTAGAACAACACTGGAAGAAAAATGGAGGTTGGTAGTGGTGAGATAACATGACAAGAGAATATGACTACCTATAGTGACCTCTTCTCCAACTCCACCTGAAAAGGGTTCCTAACAAGGAGGCAGGGCGATGTTTTCGGCATGTCCACACTGGAGTCCTGTTGGCAACTAGAGATTCCGTGATGGCTTTGAGCTCTACTATCAGCTATCAATAACTTTCTCCAATACCTCTGTTAAACTTCAATTTTGCGGCTCTTTTGGACTTGCAAGAGAGAAGTGCTTGTTGTGTGCTTAATTCCCCTTTTACTGCTTCAGTTCCCTTGGGTCCAGCATCTTCCTCTTTGCCTATATCTTTGGAATTAGTTGTTCCAATTTTCCTTGAAATTTTTCCAAGCTACAATTCCTCCTGTTGCAGTTTCAGAAATATCCCCTCCTTGGATACAAGACAATAATTTGATGATCAGGGTACTTTTAGATTTACAGTAATATTATGAGGGAGGGAAAATTGTTTAACAAGAGAAAGGTGAGAACCAGGACTCTTAAGAAAGATTGAGGGAACTAGGCGGACTTGTTAACCAAAATGCAGCACTCATATTGATGCTGGATTTGCTATGTTGCTTTAGATGTCTTGACATTTTCCTAACTAGAAGATAGCACTGGATTTGATTTATTTCTCACTAGTTCTTTGTAACACCAGCAGCATCAAACTTCCTTGTAGGAATTCTGTGTCCTGGAGATTCACTTCCCAACATTTTGCTGGATGAAAATGCTTCTCAGCTGGAAATGTGCAATCTTTGAGACTTTGACCCTAACTTTTTCCACAACATATTTATTCTATGCTAGATTATCCTTTAGAGACTGACCTCGCACCTATGATTTCCCCAAGGAAGTGATACCATCGCAGAGATCAAGAAATTTTCCTGAGAAGTTATAGTGCTACAGTTTATCCTTTTGGGTACTTTTGTATGGCAATTGTGAAGGCAGAGGATGCTGGTCTGAAGTCATAGAAAGTGTGAGGAAGGGAATACAAAAGACATGGTGTATGAGACTGACAAAATCCAGTTAGAGCGGCTACCATTAGTAGAGAGGGCCGACGCTAGTCAGGGAAGCTTGAGAAAGGGAAAAGGAAAAGGATACTTATAAACGAGTTTCCACTTAGAGTAATTTCCATAATTTGATTCTCCTTGTAAGCATTCTTTTCTTGGTTTTTTGGTTAATCTTAATGGAGCATTTTATTTGGTCTGGTATGTCCTGTGCTCATGGATGCATCTCAACCCAAGGAAAAAGAAAAGGAAGTTAGTGGAGCTCTATTTAACTTTGCCAAAACATCCATAAATTCTAGTTGCCAGTTATCCACTCAGTTTGTAATACTCTACTAGCAGGCATCCTAGAGCTCTACAGCATGGCTTTACATTTCAGTATGCATACATTCATATTGCTGAAATAGGATAAGATATGGTTTTCTTGTGCTTATATTTTGGGATTACAGCCCAACATTATCCAAAATTTTTGAGATACATTTTGCAGGAAGTGCTTCTCTCTTTTTCTTTTTCCACGTTATGTACTGATCTTACCTACTGTTGTGTGTTATTATTCTTGAAGTGTTGGTTATCATTTCCTAAGCAGCTGCATGTCTTCCTTATACTTACATATTGAATTAGCTGACTTCATACCAGGCCAGAGCTTTACTAGAATGGCATAATACAGCACGTTTTTGTGGATATTGTGGAGGTAAGACAGTCCCTATGGAAGCTGGGAGAAGGAAGCAGTGTTCAAATGAGTTATGCAAAAAGAGAATATATCCTCGTGTCGATCCTGTACGTGATGTGATCTTATTTTCTTAGATGAAAATTTGGCATGTTTTTTGAACTGACAGTCCTGTCTTCCCTGTAATTCTTGTGCCAACAGGTTGTTATTATGTTAGTCATAGATAAAGAGAACGATCGTGTATTATTAAGTAGGCAGTCAAGATTTGTGCCGCGCATGTGGAGTTGCCTTGCTGGCTTTATAGAGGTTTGTCTCATCCTTTATTTCCTGCTCCGGGTTCTCCAAACATCATCCTTGTAGTTTCTCCTCATGTTTCTTCCACCCACCCACTACCTGCCACCCCCCCCTCCTCCCCAAAAAAGGGAAGAAAAGAGCATACCCACCCCCTCCTCTTATTATAGCTTGTCAAAATTAGCCAGGAGAAAGCTTAGAAGAGGCAGTAAGGAGAGAAACATGGGAGGAGACTGGCATTGAAGTTGGTGAAGTTGTCTACCACAGTTCTCAGCCATGGCCTGGTATATCTCTTTCTTGCTTTTCAGTGCCCACCTTTTTTTTATGCCCCCACCCCCCAGCACGACCACCACGATGGGAAAAAATGGCTTCTATTCTGGTTCTTCAATATTCAATGAAGCACTTTCAATTGGAGGGAAAATTGTAAAGTTATTCCTAGGATGCAGGGTCATTTGCAAGTTTGGTATCATACTTCATGAAATAGCTAAAAGAGGTTCCCTATGTCTTCCACTTACATTTTTAGTCTTGCTGTTAAAATCTTGACTGAAAAGCCAACTGAATCATTGTGTGGATGTTAATTATCAAGGGAATGTTTGGTTATGTTTTGGAGGTGATTATGATATATGTTTTGAGGAAATGAATTTTAGAAGTGGAGTTGAGAAATGTGATGAATGATTGTCTATGTTTTGGGGAAATTGGTAGAAAATATTTGAGGGAGTTTAGTATGTTTGTTTAGTTTTGGGAGGGAACTTTTTTAATATAGCAGTCAAATCAATACTTTTTTGTTGGGTTTTAAGGCAAAAATGAAATTCAATAATATTTTTTATTGTAAAAATAATAATTTATATAATATCTATGTATATCTATATATGGGAAAAAGGAGAGTTTGGGGGGATAATGAAGGATAAAAGAGGGTATTTTGGGAAAACTTATTTTGGCATTTTGGAGAGAAAATAGATGCATGTTTGGTTATATTTCACCAAAACAAAATTATTTTGGCAAAACATAGCCAAACACTTCTCAAATTTTTGGGATCTAGTTTCTTGTGACAAACATGTGCATTCATGGGGAAATTTGCACTTTGTCCTAAAATGTTAGGTGATTTATAGGTTTGTACTAAACTTCTAGAAATAGCCAATTTTAGTCCTATATATCATTTAAAGATTGCAAGTTGAATTAGTTCATTAGTTTTTGAATGGAAAAGCCACGTGTATGCAGTTGTTAATTGAATGTATAAGATGAGTCCAGCCGACTTGAGTTTGAGCTTGAGCTTTTTATCTAGCCCTTTTCAATCTCAAGTACAGGTTTCCAAAGCTTCCATTTTCACTTGTGAGCCTTTTTTTTTTTTTCCAAATTAATGTATTTAACTATTTAATTTTGTTTGCAATAATTCAATTTGAAGTATTTTGACTCCAGCACACAATTGAGGATGTGTGCATGATTGGATGGCTTTATAAGTAACCAAGTATTTCTGTGCACTGGGTTCAAAATCAAATAGCAATAGAATTAACATTTAAATTATAGCTAATATACTGATGAATAAACCAATATATTGACAGCTGGAATTTATTAGAGGCGTCATAGGCTAGTTGTTTTTGTTAGAAAAAATAGAAATAGGAAAAAAAGAAAACAGCTGGAGGTTTCTTTATCCAATGGTTAGTTTGTCTGTTACATCCTAGACTATATATAGTAGTTTTCTAATATGAAAAATGAATAAAATAAATCTGCCCTAATTTACAGCCCTTAATTATTTGACAACCAACCAATTCAATCCCTAAAAATATGCCAATCACTAAATCATGCTAACACATATCAACTCCTATCCATGCGCTGAATAAAGAACCATATGTTCTCTGCTCATCGTCAATTCTGCAGAAATGTAAAGTAGTTTACGTGCATTATAATTTTGCCATCTTTTCAATAGAAACCATAAGCATCATATGTTCTGGCCAATTGAAAAGATTACTATTCTTACTTTTTACTGTTTCCAATTTACAAGCATACTGGTTTAGACCTGATTTACGATGTTGAAAAGCATGTAGGGAGATCTTTGGATAACGTACCTTTTTTCTGAGAAAGGAACTTTCCTCACAGTACCCTAGATAAGGAACTATAAAGTCCAAAATAGAAAGAATTTCCAAAGCACGTGACTTTCTTAGCATCGAAGAGTCCTTATAAGGAGGCATTTTTTCATAACCAATCCCTGTATCCTGTTCTTTTTTATTTCGACAACAAGAATTGCTTGTTTGGTCTTTAACTGATGATTCCATTAGTTCTGGACAACTTAAAGGCATAGTTTTTGTTTGAATAATAAAAATTTAAAATTAATAAGCGTGAAACTGTTAATCAACAATAAATAGATGGAACACGCCTTCATTTAGATATGGTTAGCTTGCTTTCTAGAATCTCGAAAACCAGTTGCCAATTTTATGCTTATCCACATAATTTACTTTATGCTTGATGTTACTATTTCTAAGATTGTGCAATGTTAAAGGAATTATCTTACTGTTCTTTTGAACCTTGTAAGAGCAAAAAAAAATCGAAACTCAAACTCAACGATTTTATTCTTTTTCCCATTTCTGAAACTTGCTTCGTTCACTTACTATGGACATCTTGTTCTGTTGGCAGTTGGCCTCCAAGTAATGATAGTAGTTTTTGCAGCTGGTGTCTCCTACTATTTTCAAATTAATCTGTTTTCAGGCTAACATAATGCTTCTTTCTTGGTGTTTCCTCAGTTGGACCCAGCAGCATGCCATGCCAGCTAATGGTTGGGTTCTTTGCATATGCTAAAACGCTTGAAGTGAATGTTGATAAGGAAGAACTAGAAGGTACTTTAACACTAACTTTTCTGTCTCTGTTGGTTGCATTTCTTTTTTCATTATGGGAAGTTGGGTGAGGGGGTAATATAGTGCTGAAGGTGACTCAACTATGACTTGGTAACAGTTCAAGTTAAAAGGTATGAGCACTGTGAAGAGATGATTTATAAGGAATCGTTGATTTTCTTAATCTAGTGTCTCAGTTATTACAAAACTTTCTTAAATAGGAAATCTATTGTGCTTTGGCACCCCGAGTCTCAGCCTTCTCATCGGTTTCATACAACATTAAAAATGGATCTAGGATTTTCTTTCTTTTTTCTTTCTTTCTTTCCTTTCATTTGGGTGTGTTTTTCTTGATTTTAATCTGTTTGCACTAGGTATATGCTATGAGATAAAATTCTGTCTGCTAGAAAGGCAGTTTGTGACCTCACAAGATGTAATCTAGGGATATTTTCACTGTCTAGATGCTAAATGGCACAGCAGAGAAGATGTAAAGAAAGCTCTTACATTTGCTGAATACAAGAAGGCACAAAAAACTGCGACAGCTAAAGTAGAGCAAATGTGCAAAGGGGTGGAGAAAGGACAAAACTTGTCTTCAGACTTCAATGTGGAAAGTGGGGAGCTTGCTCCAATGTTTATACCTGGACCCTTTGCAATTGCTCATCATCTCATCTCTTCTTGGGCCAATCAACTTGTGCTGAACGGCGTTGAAGCACAGATACAAGCCACTGGTTCGCTATCAAATTTATAAAAGAGATAGATAGCTACATATATGTTCAGATTTGTTATGCTTAGTTGCAAATTGCAATTCAAATCATCTTCTCCTTTTCACTTTGGCTAATTTCTTGGATATTATTATATAGTTGCATAATCAAATGGATAGCTCCATGGTGAAGAGGCCATTGATGGACCTCAAATTGTTCCTCTTAGAGATATTCAACTCTTAAGAGGCATGGCATCTCCCAGCTTGAAGAGTCCCGGTTAAAGTTTCAATCTGTTGTATCATAGCAGCATCTTTACCTGGTGAGAATATTATATGGTCAGCAAGGCCTTGGCGTCGAGGTTTTTCCTTGGCTGGGTGCCTAAATCTTCATAAGTTTTCAACTAGTTGAACTAAGGTCAAAAATCCAGGATAGCTTCTTTTGTCTGCTTGGTTTTGTTAATGCCAATAAAGAGGACATTAATGCATTCATGTCTAGTAATTAATATTATCAACTTATTGCATACAACAGCCTGTCCGGCTGCAAGAGTTGGAGTTCATATAAATATTATTGTAAATACTACTACTCCAGAATGTTTGGCGAAATGTTTTCGTCGTGTTGTAGCTGTTGTAAATTCTTTTACATCAAACTATGGTGTAGTTCCCAGTTTCTTGGTGTCTTTACAGTCGGTTTTCATTCAATAGTAACTTAGTTGCTTTCTGTAGGCGATTGTGATATGGTGAATGAATCCTATGGTTCCCTTTCAAAGGGGATTTCAAAAACTGCTTTTGTGTCTGACATTCTGTTCATAATTATCATGGTTGGTGAATTCCGTAGTATTTTAACTTGCTTGATGTGAGTTTAAATAGTATATGCAGTTTCCTATTTCATTTGCTGCTGTTCTATTTTATAGATATATGATGAAATATTTTTTTATAAAAATTAATTTATTTGGATTAAAGAATTCGGGAGTTACAAATCTCAATTACATATGAATTAAGGGTCGGTTCAGTTTTATTTTCATCGTTTTTAAAATTTAAAAAAGTTAGTTAGTGAAAATAAATTGACAATGAGTTTATATTTAAATAAATTGTAGGAAAAATAATAATTATGTTGGTTTTAATAGGTTGGAGGTGAAAAAAGATAGAAATAATAGAATAAAGGGGAAAGATTATATGGGTTGTTGAGAAAAATAATATAGGTTGTTGGAAAAATGTATTTTGAAAATAAAAATAAAAATGATATTGGATGAAAATGCGTAAAAAGTTATGTCTTTTATTTTTAAAACAATAGAAAATATGAAAATGGGTTTATTGATTAGGCTGTATGTATTCAATCATTACTCTTAAATTTGTGTCTCACAGTGACTCCAAATCACATTTCAAGGCCCGCTAGATCAAGATAACAGGGCTTTATATCATTTGATAATTGTATAGTTTGAAAGGATGATAGGTCTTATTTGAAATTAAAATTACAATTAGGATTTGTGGGGAAGCAAAAGCCTTCCTCAACTTAAGTTAATGGGGGATGGAATGAATACTGAACAGAGGTCATTCTTAAATGGTATTTGGAGGAGGGCGTCTGAATTTGCATGCGGAGTGTGGCTGTGGAATATAATATTATTTAATTTAAATGACATGGCTCGTTTGACTCATCTTGTTATGTCATTTATTCACTCATTTTTCTTACTTATGATGCAATCCTCCGAAACTATATATGTAGAAGCCAATTCTAGCAATTTATTAATCAATTGTCTCGGATGTGAAAAGGCTATTTTAATCTCCATAATGAAGAATTGTACGAAGAGATCTATATAAATCAACCTAAGGGGTTTTAGGAAATGGGACACAATTTCAAGGTCTGCCATTTAAAGCATCTTTCTACGGCTTGAAACAATCGTGCAAAAAATGGTACCATCAATTTTAGAAAAATATCACATCGTAAGCTCTAACATGAAATGGGAGAGGGTTTTTTATGCATTAGCTTTCAATAACATAGATATAATTGTTGCCACTCAGAAGGTTTGACATTCTCAACATTTGAGAAAAATGACATAGAAGAAGAAGAAGAAGAAGAAGAAGAAGAAGAAAATTGTTCAAGAAGACTTGAATTTGTTTCAAGAGATTTACACCAAAAACAAGCATTTATAATTTATATAGATAAATGCTGTTAGTCCTATTGACATACCTACAGATAGGAGTTATTTTCTTAGGAGAGAAATGTGCCCAATATGGAACAGAGGAAATGCGAAGACAATGACTCGGGGGTTGAATTTGTGCATTATAGGCTTTAGTGACTCCATTCAGTAAGGGCTGAGAGGGATGGTACTTGTGGCCAAAATCTTTCAAGATTCCTCTGGCCAACTACTTAAACATTGTACAATTATGTTTTGAAAAACTTCTTAAGAATATTTTTGGAGCATATATTTTGATTGTTAAATTGAAGAATATATGGCAAGTCAAAGTAATTTTATATCTAATTAGTATACTCGCATCACATTTTTATGACATCATATATATATATATTATTTTTATAGTGAATAGTAGTGAATAATAATTAAAAATCAATATTTATATTCAAATAATAATTACAAAATATAAACATATAACTTTAATAGATCGCATGATTTGACATGATTAAATTTTTTAATATTATCTTGAGGGAAAGAGTCGAATTCCAAATAACTATATTTTGGGCAAACAATGTTGCTTCATCAAAATATAGTCCAACACGTATTTACTTTTGTTTCAAAATGCTAAAACTGATTTTTTTAAAAAAAAATCCTTTTCTA
>JACGDI010005428.1:20119-30225 GCA_014898725.1 Jacaranda copaia | reverse complement strand
TCTCTCTCACACACACACACACATTATATATATTTTATTATATTATTATTATTCTTACAGTTAAAAAAGATTACTTAATTTTATTTCCACCCTAAAAATCTAATAAAAACATATTAATTTGACAATTACAATAAAAAAATTCCTAAAACATAAACAAACATATTAAAATTTTTTAAAATAAATTTCTAATTATTCCCCAAAACATAAACAAACATTCATTATATTCACCAACATCACTTTCACATTCCTCAACCACTCCCAAAATTCATTTCCCCAAAAAATATATCATAATCACCTTCAAAACATAACCAAATATTCCCTATGCAATTGCTGCAGTGTTGACATGTAACAAACTGCAGAACTAACAAAAGATTTGCTTGCAGTAGTAGGCCATATATTTCACATCTCAAATTAATAATTACCAAGTGAATGACAAAAAATGCATACACAACAATATTTTCTTCACCTTCCACATAAAGGATGAAAATAATACCAGACAGGAACTGTTTAATCAATCAAACAGCTATGCCGCAAACACAACTAAAGTCATCAATCTCATCGGCCATAACTATACAAAATGGCAATTTACAAAATTTGTCTACGCACATGTACTCTAGTCGCACTTTATGATGAAATATTGCAAATATGAAACAGAGACACAGAAAAAGAGCTGTACATTTTGCTATACAAGGAAAAAATATGTCCAAAATGGCACCAGTTAGTCATCCAAATGCCTTCTCTTATCATTCTTGGTGGAGCCAAATCTATGACAAACTTAATATCTTTGATTGGCGTTGCTCTTTTGTGTACCCTGCTTGCCATTTGAATCAGGAGTCATTGTGGTAGGAGATTTTGTTTGGCTAGGCTGTGGTGGGGGAGCTGTAAGTGCATAAGTAAGCCTAGACGAGGAACTTTCAATGAGACCAGCAACTCCAGCAGCTGAAGTTTGAGCATTTGAAGGAAGGAAAAGATCATGCCTCTGATCTTTATATGCATTCCAGACCTGCACATCCCAACTTGTCACGTAAATAAATGTTGTACAACATATATTGAAGCCTTTTAACCTCATATTTCAGTTAATCAAATTGTAGAACAAGGATGTTTGTCATATTAAATCAACACAACTTCGGGTACAAATAATCATAACCATGCAGGTATATTCATGTTAAGAACATAATATTTTGACGACTTAAAGGTCTGGACTCACTGAGGTGAAAGTCTGACCCAGAGCGTGATGCAAAGAATTAATTGACATTGGCAGGACAAGGATGATCCAATACTTCGAGTAAAGTGTAGATCTCAGAACTCGCAGTTGGTGTCATGTCATTACAATGGTTAAACCATACATCATCCCATTGCCTAAGCATAAAAGAGAAAAAGAACCTTTTCTGGATAACATCTTACACACACATATTCACATATTGTGTGACACCTACACCTACATACACATATAGATATACTCACATATAGACAATTCTAATTCTGTGATCCAGTGGGCTGGTAGGGTAATAGGTTCATCCTGTAAGGGATTAATAAACCAATGCCCCAACTGCAAACAAAATGTTTAATTTTTCAAAATAGTTATCTGGCTTCATGAAGAGGCAGACAAGCCAACTTGCTTCCTAGAGTAACAAGGGAGAACTGGCAAACACTCACAAATGCCATTTTTAACTTCACAGCATTCAGTGTTTTGAACCACTATAGCAGGAAAAAATCTCCTAGTTATCACAAAATCTGATTTCTGAATTGCCCAAATACATCCATTCTAAGAGCTGATGTGTATCCAATCTTTTTGTACAATTCCTTTTCGGTTATAAGACAATTTACTGCATAAATAAGTGCATACTGTATTAAAAGGGGAAATCGGGAAATAAACTTTACGTTGGAGCAAGTCCCAGAGAGATTCAGAGGCCATGAAGTTAGTGTTCATTATGTAGTATTGGGAACAGTCCAAAATGGACTCCTACACAAGGATGTTCATTCTGTAGAAGTATTCATATCTTTTGTAATTTCAAGTGGACATTTATATTGAGTCACTTCTCTATAATTCCATTTCTTGAGCTGTGAGTATTGATGGCTTTTTAAAATAACTGCACATTCTACTAGATGGTCACTAAAGCACATTTCACCTAACACTTGGCAAACTTGAAGCACTCCTTGCAAACTCCATTCTGGAAAGTTCATTTCATGGATGAACTTATCATTTGAGTAGTGGAAGCAAACACTAACCTAAATCTCCCCATCCACCCCTTCTCCCTCAGCAACTTTAGGCATTTCAATAAGACTTTTCAAGTGAACTAAGCGACATATCTTAAGAATAGTGTCCTATGTGGGACGAACCAAAAATAAAGGATATCAAGCCTAAGATTGATGGAAACTTTGAAATAACTCTTCTTCAGAATCCTAAAAGAAATTTCACCAATATTTTTCTACAAAACTTACAGCTTAAATCATTTCATAACTACCAACAAAATAGAATAATAATATGTAAATAGAAACTCGTGGTCAGAAAAGTATAATATTGCGAGGGAGATGAAACAAAATCCTTTTTTGTTAACTTTGAAATCTACTAACACGTGTTGGGTTTTGCAACTAATTGCAGTCCACTAAACAGCCATAAAAAACCAAAGTTATTAACAATAATAATAAAAATGTATTTGCACTGCCACCAAAAATGACTAATTTGGTTCATTTATAATATGTGGATGAAAATGAAGTTTGTAGGTTTATCATGAAACCCACTAACATGAATGTGACACGCACCCACGGTATGCCAACACGTTAGAACATGGTTAAAAGAAAATTTGCGAATTTGACTGGAGACACTTGCAAAATTGACCAGAAATTTTGTGAAAGTTTGCCAAACTGCACTCATAAGGTCCACAGCACTGGAGAATCTGGTTCCAAGTTTTCCAATAAATCCTTCCACCAAAATATGTCGTGTGTTCTGAGTATTAAGTTCTCAAAACACCCATTTAAAACTTACCATCACAATTTGTATCTGTCAACAGGAGAACCTATCATGCTTCATATATATTTGGTTTGAGAATTATTTGAAAACAATTCAAGCTTTTTGATATTCAATTCACGTTCTATGTTTGATAACCCCCACTGTGTCACTTGAATTACTCACTCCATGACACAAAACTCCCAGCATTATGCTTGAAATTTCAAAAAGATCCCATTTGCAAATTGGGATCCCGTGGCCTGTCCTATGGAATTTTATTACCATTACCAAGATCCAAACAGATCCTACTGTTACCTGGCCCCATCCTACCTATTCCTATGCCTGCATACCAAGAAATTTTTTCCCCAATAAGCCTACATCCTTCACATTTAAATGCAAACACAAGGAAACATGTCAAATGAAGATGGAGCAATCTTATTCAGCTTCTTCAATTTTCCTAGCCCAAAATAAATTTCAAACGTGAATTTCATCATTATTAACTTGGCCCTCTCACATGCTAATCAAAACTCTCCTTGTGCAACAACCACAGTGGCTCAAGAAAAGCTTCAACACCAAGGACTTAGTTTAACCATTGTAGAAATTTCTATTTTAGTGTGCATTTTTTTTTTTTTTTTGGTTTTCTCCTGTCCTTGTAGGGAAGATGAAAGTATCACGTGCCGGTACTCATCTTTGTTGAAAGAATGATTGCTTATAAGGGAAAAACAATTAAAACAAGCATCACTTAAAGCAGCTAAAATTCCGGTGTAAAGCAAAACCATGATTCAGGTTGTATCACATTATGATGAATTCTTAGCATGGCAATGGATCGGTTGACCAACTGCATGCCACGGCAGCCATTGACCAATTTACACAGAAAACAGCTACTCACATCATTTCAAGGGTTTTTGATACCCAGTTATGTGATTAAAAAAAATTGAAGAATAGTAGGCAAGATAAGCATCCATACAGATTTAAGGAGTCATGACTTACATCAGAGGCATTTAGTATGTCACGTACTTTGGTACAATAGGCCCCTTCTGTTGCAAATGCATGCAAAACCTACACAAACATAGCAAATGCAATATGACCATGACTGTCCGGAGGAAGATTAAATTGCCAGAGAATGTAACCAGAGAAAGGAAAAACAGCCAACATCTTGAGCAGCTTATCATATGATCTTTTGAAACATATTTTTCCTCTTTTATCAATTATATACCACCTCTTTCTATAAAGGATGTCTAGAATTTTATTTTAATTTATTGAAAATTTCATTATTTGCTTTAAAGGCATCATCTGAACATATCCTACCATCTATACAGGCAAAGTACAAGTTCAGAAAAATTTTAAATCTGACCTCAATTGCAAGAACCCGGCCAATTGATGCTTCTGACTCATTCCAATTCATCTGGGAAAAAAGCCCATTTCTTCCTCCAGCTCGCCAATCAAGAAGACCAAGAAGAACTTCCACAAGACCAACCCTACACCAACCATATGCTATATTACTATGGACTGACACAAAAAATGCTGCAACAGCAGTTTCATCAAGATGCATTATACTAATAGTGTTCACATCAAACCAAATCAAAGCCCCAACAGTTTAGTCCAGGCCCCAGACACTAATTGCTTGATGTTGCATTATTAGCTGTAATCATCTAAAGCTTCTCAGAACAGAGTTAGGAAAGTCATCATGACAACACAAATGAAAATTATACACACTTTTGTTTTCCATGACCCAGTTTGTACAATTCACGTGTATATTCTACAACTTACGTTATGCCTAGATCTTGGATTTCGGTGAAGAAAACATTAAAAGAACTATTCCATGGCTTCAAATGATTGCAAGTTTGTGCTTTATATTTTAGATATTTTGCTTTTCCTTTGAACTTTCCTCATTAAAATCCAACATTCAAACAGAGCACACGTCTTTAAAAGGCATAGATACTCACTTGAGTCCCTGTGCAACAAGCGCATCTCTTGCTCGATTTCCTGCAACTACAACACGCTTTAAGGTTTCAAGAGCAAGGATGCTTCCACCTTGCCAACCAATAGCTTTCATTAATAGTGGAACTACCTGGAATAAAGCCCATCAGAATGGTATCACTTACAAAAAATGTTTAGTCAAATAGATTAGATTTTCTGCACAACATATAGTCTGAAAACCACCACATACCTGGGGTGTACCAACACTAGTTGCTGCCATAGCTTCTGCACAGGTGGTGCTACCTGCGAGTTGATGTAGAACACGCAAACAACTAAGGCGAACTTTCTCCTGAGGAGTTTGTGAAGTTTGTTGCAATGAAGCATCCTCAGATGCATAGGTTTCTGAAGCCATTGTTTCTCTGCTTGCTTCATAAGCTACCGCAGACACAAGTTTGGGTACATAACCAAGATATCCAACATGATCGGCAAGAGCAGGGTACACCCTTAGTAAAGAGACTAGGGCAGCAGAGAGAAGTAGAGGAAGTTCAGTATCAACAGCTTGGCCGTCAAAATGCGTGGCTGCAATGGACGTAAGATACTGATCCAGCAGCCCTTCAAGAAATCTTTTGGGATTTCTAAGTGGAAATTTGGGATCTTTCAGGAATAACCTGACATAGATTCCTCCAACCTACACAGAGATCGATAATGTAAGTCATTGAACAGAACTCATGCACTCCTGTGAACATCTAATGTAGCAGACAACAGTTATACCTGAGGCTCATCTCTCATTTCCTGTTGGCCAGAGGCCTGATCAGGTACATCCCAATCAACAATACGTCCTTTCACTTGTTCACGATACAGATCTGAAGCCATTGTCGCAATTTGTGCAGACAGTGATGCAGCCATTGCCGGAGTCCATACAAGTTCTGGAGTTTCTGTTGTTTGTTCAAGAGCATTCACAGCCGCTTCACCAGGACCATCCCTAATTATAGAGACAAGGCCATCAGGCAGAAATCTAGCCAGAGTTATGGCCACTCTAGGCCCATGCATTGTCTGCCCAACAAGCTTCCCTAACAACGAGGCTGCTGCTGCTCTTTGCTGCAAAGGAATCTCTTCTGCATAGCATTTCCATTTTAGAAGTAACATATAAGCTTTTCCAAGAAATTTCAATTTATAATTACCATACCTTGTATTGGCAAAAGAACTTCAAGAATGAAAACCACTCCACCATGCTTCGCAACTGCCCATGCAAGTTCTGGTGTGCTTGCCAAGGCATAGAGAACATGCAGCGCTCCTTCACGACAGCTAGGAGATGAGTGAAGCATCTGTAACAAAACAAGCAAACTAGCGCTATCTGCAACCATTGCCTCCAAGCAAGGGGCATATGTTGTCAAGCGTGACAGCACAACAAGACATAGCTGCGAGATGTTGCTTGTCGAAGCAACAGGAAGAGAGAAGCATTCAAAAAGGGGCAATAACTTTTCCTTTGTGGATACCACCGAAGCTAAATTCGGATTCCTCGTCAACAAGTGCTAAAATTACAAAATGGAAGTGTCAGAGTCACCGCATATATATCAAGAGAAGAAAAACAACCAGATTTGTACCTGAAGAGATATTAGACCATATTGAAGATTCTTAATTAACTCAGATTCCTTCTCCTCCGTGATTTTCCCATCAACAGATGCTGAAGAATCATCAGAAGATTGCTGCTTAACAGATGATTCAGTTGTTATATCACCATTAACATGAATGTCCATGTTTACAGCTGGTGCATTATGCACTAGATGAGATATAAAATCAACAAGGGCAAGACAAAAGTCCTCCGGTTCAGTAACTTCAAAATCTGGTTGATCATTATAGACTCTCAAGTATACATTGCCAATATAGAGTTCCTTAGATAATGCTTCATAAACAAAGCAATGTGAATCTTTCAGATCATATGAACCATCATGACCGAGGCTTGCACGCTGCTCCTCCACAAATTTCAACAATTCTGCTCGAGTAGAGGAGTTCCAGATTATCTGCAACAAGTAGATAAAAGTAGTGAAACTGTGTGAAACTATGTTGTGATTCAATTGAGGACTCCATAATAGTATCAACAGTGGCACATAGCATATACATGCATGACTGCTATTAGGCACCACATTCCTTGTGTCACAACATTTTCGATCTAGAATGTAATGACAAGTAACACCCACATGCCAAATCTTATCAGAAAGAAAACCTATATTTTGATGGGAATTTCAGCTTGCAGCACAATAAATAACCTTTTTAACCATTGATGAAAAATTAAAACCTAGAAGCTCGTGTAAAGAATTTCTGGTACTTAAGCATGAATTTGGACGACATGCGAATCAGTATTCATATCAAACATACTCAGTTTCATATTAGTTTCACAATCAGTCATGTGTCATAGGAAGAGTTTAAATTTTAAGCTCCATCACTAAATTGCATTGACTGGAGAAGGATGGATGTAGAAGAACGGAATACTCCATTAGACACATTCACATGCTCAGCTAATCCACAGAGACCTCTTGTCATGAAGAATCAATAGCTAATCTTTAAATGGCTTTGATACATACCCCATGCTATAGACTAGGCAAAAAGAATGTTAAAAAGAAAATAAGTACTCAAAGATTAGAATACACAAAGTTCCAGAAATTGTAGACATCCTTGCCACCATGCCACCACCATACTCCTGGATTAGCTAACAAACAAGAAACAGGAAGAAAAGAAAAGAGAGAGAGAGAGAAAAGAAGAAGAAAAAGCTTCAATGACTGATACAATTGTCATGAAAACCTCATACCAAGTGATTAAAGCCTGGCAGATTCTAAAGGACATAAAATTTGAGACCTTGCTATAACATAAACATGTAGAATACATTGCTGGGCTGTTCTCTCTTTTTCTTAGTTTTCTACCTCTAACTGAATTCACAAAATTAGTTAAAGAAGAGAAGACAGCATCAATTTTCTACACATCAAGAAAGGCATATTGAGAAATACATCCTGTTATAGTGCTCCACAATTTCATGGCAGCAAGGTAAATATGCAAAAAAATGCTAATGCAAGAAAATGAGTCAATGCTCAAGCAGTGTCCAAGATTTTTCTTCCTTTCATTTCTGTAAAAATGAAAGATCTGCCAAATACCTCAGGAGACTCCAAGTTCGAGTTTAATGTGGACAAGAGATCTTTTGGCAATTTATTCTTCAGCATGCTTGCAAGTTTAGGGGTCAGCAAAGCTCTAAGGGCATCAGCTGCGGCCTGATTATAGGGTGTTGGGTTTTCACTGTTGCCCAAACCACTAAGCCTCGACAAGGCACGAGATGTTTGTACAGCATGTGAGTTTTTTGCTATTTGAACGCTAGTTCCAACACCATGTGCATCTGTCTTATCTGATTCCTCTGCAGTTGAATCATACTGAAGCAACAATGGTATAAGGTACCTGAACAAGCAAAAATTGACTCCTTAAAAACAAAGTTCTTGCAATGGAACTGGTTGCAAATAACAGTCTTTTACCAAAACAAACATAATGCTAAGATATAGCAGTTTCTGGAGAAACAGCAAAGTGGTTTGTACAAGATTTAACAGGCATGTAGCAGCTGATGCAGTGGTCTCCAAATTTATACTGCTCATGAATTGCAAACTTTCACACTTTGTGTAGAATAGGAAAATTTGTCTTCCAAATAGAAGTAGCCGTAAAGTACTTCAACAATATAGTTCCAAGATTTTCTTAATTCTAAAATGGAATTAGCAAAAACTTCTTCACAAGCACAAAGAATTCCGCATACAAGCTCGGACAGCCACAAAGAGAATGCAAGTAAAGAAGCCATCCACATGAGTAAAGAAGCTAGAGAAAAGATTACCATAATCATTTATTGCAAAGGAAAATTTTGATCAAATGTTCAATATATGAGCTAGAGAGAACTAGAGAGACAAACGAAAAGAAATAATAGATAAATAAACAAACTAACACAGCATTAAGTTGCATTTGCAACCAGATTAAGTGGACACATGGGAACACTGGTTACATAATAAAAGAGATCCATGCCAACAAACTCTAGTGTTCTGCCTGAAAATTAAGAGCTTGCTCTAAAACACCAATGGAAGCACAAAGAAAGCTAAGAATATAACAATCTTACTTACCACAGAACACCAGCTTTCAGAAGGGCATTTTGAAATTCAGAGGAGATACAAACATGTGCAATTGTCTGCAGGGCAGCATCGATAGCAGCAGGCACAAGCTCAAGTTCGGTGCAATGAACAATGTCCTCAACTAATCCGGCAAATTCAAGCATCTCAGTTCTGGCACTGTCAAACTGACTTAAGACTGAAAAGGTTCGCATCACATTAGCAACAATAGTGGCCGATGGTTCAGTAGCAGAAGTTGTTGGTTGGACCACACACATGCAACGGGAAAGAAGAGTTGCAAGAAGAGGTATTCCACCATCTCTCACAAGCTCTTCACCATTCAACGAAGAAGACTCACACCTGAAAGCAGTTAAAGATATAGAAATAGCATTAGCTTATTAATTTACAGAGTATGTTTCAAGAAAACAATGATATGAAAATTAAAGGCAGACAAAGAATTTACGTCAGCCAAACAAGCTCCGAGGCTGCAATTAGAAGAGGCGCTCGATCAGAAGAAAGAAAATTGTTATCATCTTTGTCCACTGTAATGGCATTTAACAGCATCGGATATCCAGCATATTTGAATGGCATCAATACATTCCCATACCGCCTATATAAAATGCACTGGCCCCTTAAGAGAAGCAACAACCTCCAAGTCTGGGGACCTTGCAACCCTTGCATGCTCACCTAAGGGAGAAGAATCAGAAAGCAGTAATAACTCAAACATGAGGAATATAATCAATTAAAGAGGGTGAGGCATTTCCATGCTAATTGATCTCATGCATTCCAAAGACATGCTTAGTAAAACGATGCAAGACGTAGAAGCATTGCCGTAAGTTTTATGAGAAATTCTAAATATAAATAAAGCAAAACGCAACTAGAGGAATCCAATATCCTTCATGTTCTCAGATGCAAAGACCATCTTATATTTCTAAAAAGCATCATAAGGTTCACTCCAAGGGACTTCCTCCCCAATTATTTTACTAACTTGAGATTATCTGTTATGAAGTACTTAGATTTTACAAACATGCTATTTACATCACTGTTCAGGAAAATTCATTTTCTGGGCATATGTAGTTTGAGGATATGAAACTTTGCTAAAATGGCATTTA
>JACGDI010005428.1:0-17561 GCA_014898725.1 Jacaranda copaia | reverse complement strand
TTATTGGTGAATGTGGATGTTTGCTTGGAGGTGTTTTCCCTCTTGGAAAATGTACTTGAAAAATACAGGCAAACAAGCCCTAAGTATCTGTAGAAACTAGATACTCATATAATTCAATCAGTTCAGTGCTATTTTGATGGACAAAAATTCTTATCATGAATCTCATGAACGTAGTTTCATATCTCATAGACATGATCAATAGATTCTAAGCAGATCATAGTATCATCATGATCCATTAAAAGTAACATTAACAGCATGTGTTAATTGACATCTCTGATTCATGTGCAACTGTTCTTAAAGTTTTAGTAGTGTGTATTTTTTTCTAAACTGGACCTAGGATCAATTTACATTCAAATCATACAATAACAATAAAGATTGAGTCATGTCACTCAGATTTGATAGCGTGAAGCTCCAATACTGTATAAGTAAGGGAGATAATTTAGCTTCAGACTACACCGTTTATGATACTAAATAAAATGTACAACATGCACAAAAATTATCTAGACTAAAATAATTCTACACTAGTGTCATTCAGTTTTAGTACCTTATAAGTGAGATTTCAAAAGGAGTTCTCAATATGTCTTCATGATATGTGACAAGCCTACCAAACTAGTAAAAATGGTCAAAGCCTATCAATTTGTTTGGTTACGTTCTTGAAATTTGAGTTAGATCCATGAAAATTTCAACACGAAAAACATTTACCCCAACCCTCAACCCCCAAAAAATTGGAGAGGAGGAGGGAAGAAAAGAGAGGGAGGAAAAAAAACACAAACAGTTTTATGTAAAAAGCTGCAGGAATGGGACAATATGAAGAATCTACTTAGTTTTGAATTGCCATGACTTTTTTCCAATTGGCACAATAATTCTATTAACCATGCTATACCTGGATCGGAGTAAGAACAGGAACTCGAACAGCCATTGCCCATCGGAGTTCACGTATATCTCTTAGTCTCTTCCAGTCTGGCATCCCAGATGCCCAGCACCTGGTTGTCCAGTCAATTTCTTTTATTGACCAAAATCTTCTAATTGCATCCTTCTCCACTGGCCCCACTTGTGCATTATCCTTGTCCACAAACATCCATTCCTTTAGGGGTTCCATGAAAGCAGTAGCAGCAATCAAGTTAGACTGCAATGGTATAGCAGTTCGTTCTGAAGCTTCATGCACTACGGTTAGTAAATCAACAGCAAGTACACATCCTCCAACCAAGACACATGCCTCTACATTTGACAGAACCTTCATCAAAACCTGCAAAAGAAAGAGAAATATCAATCAGCATAATTTGTCTCTTAAATTAATGTCATGTTTTTCCAACCATAGCAAGGTCTTTATTCATGAAGGTGTAAATCACCAGAACTTCATTGTTCTCACTCAGAAATCGGGACATGTAAATCCTAGACATACTATCAGCAATTCAAAATAGCTATATGAAGATGCCACGGCCGCTGAAAGTTTTGACAATCATGGTCATGTTCTAATTTTGGCAATGATGTTGCCTCAGACGCCAACATGGGGTGGCAACAGGTTGATGGTGAACAAGAAAGATAAATAGCTGGGTACTTGAAACAATTTCTCCCAATAGAAGTAAGAGGAACTAAATATAAGCAATATAAATTCTAGTAAGACACATTCCTAAATCAGTTGGTTAGATAATGGAGTAGGACCCCTCAGTGAAGAACAAAATGAATTTTTCTAGCATATATGCCCAAGACACTCGGTTGTGATACCAACTTTTCCCCCAGAGATCTTTATGTCAATTTATAGTCAACAGCACAGAAACATCCTCTGAATCTCAATAAATTATACCTTCATCTTAGAGCTCCTAATATAATTTCATAATCGCAATGCCTTCTTTCACTTTACAACTAGATTCTTTCATCTCGGCCCTTGGAAGAACCACAGCCTTAAAAGGTCTTTCTTACAAGTTCATCACCAAGAAGAGCAGCCCACAATAATCATCAATTCCTCCTTCATTCTTCAGATAATAGCCACTTGCCAAATTGCAGAATAGTATATTCTCAGTAAATCCTGCATATTAGCAATCACTCTAATAGCCCACTCTAGTTATCCCGACAACAAAAAGTCAGCGAGATGGAATCTATATGTTATTCCACTATACAAGGTACTGACGTAAATATTGTTCAACAGGGCGTGGGCACAAATAGATTACACACTGTCATATTGCCACAAAAGCAAAGATATTTTATGTTCAATTGTGCATCACAAACACCATTTCCCAAATTTAGGTGCCCATATATTAAAACAACGGCCCATGTTTGCATCTCTAGTTTCATTCACCATATCACCAACTACAATCGATATTTCAAAAAGAAATTATCACAAACAATCAAGGAAGCAGTAGCACTCCCATACTAAAATGCACAAAGTGAGGTCTTTGGCATCTGTAGCTCAGTATGCATGCATGTTGTGCATCTATTTATGTTTGCATGTGCTTACATGTATACATGCATCTGCATAAATATGACATCATGTATAAGTATAGACACACACACTCACGCACAAGCATGTGTAGAATTTAATTAGATATGCCAGCATTTATTTATATGTTACAAAAATACATTAGACATAGATCAACATTACAAATATTTGTTAATATATATAGACAATCATTATACAGATAAAACAAATATCATGATGCGAATTGATAAATTATGTATATGATTACATATCAAAATTAATAAAATATTAATGGTAGTATAGTTTTCAATTTCATAAATGCATATGTTTATGAAACAAAAATAGCTGTAAGTATAATTTTAGCAACTTACGAAAATATGAAACGAAAAACAGGAAACTCTTACAAAAAGAGTTGTAACCATAATAAAGGTCACAAAAAGAAAGTTTCCCAAATATTTCAACAGACTCCAACAGTCAAATCGCAAGGCGATACATAGGCAAATAAGTAGATGCCAGCTTTTATAAATAGCACAATGACCACTAAATACAGGGGTATTAAGTTCTATTTCCACAAATTACAAGTTTTGACCTCATGTTAATAGAGATGGTAAGGCTGTTAACCCCATACTTCGGCATGATATTAAACAGTGGTATATTACGCATAAACCCACTGACCCAGTAAACATAGTCACCACTGTTTGAGATCCTATTTCAATTCCCATCACGTCCTTCAGGAGCAACATTTTCACTTTCTCTGGCGATCAATATCCCATGTATGTGCAAGAATCCCATGACCCATTTTCAATAGAACTATCCTTTTAACTTGTGGACATGAAACAACAGAGAAATTAAGTCCATGTTAAAATACCTATAGCCTGCTCAATTTATCTTGAACCGTCCTCACCTGAATTTTGAAACCATTTAATCTCACCTTTTAGTTATCTTAGCAATTAAAATATTTCACATTTACAGCTCAGGCATAAGATGAAGTACGCACACCAGCTCCCTTTTCAAGGAAAAAAATGAACTTAAATAGAACCAGTTTTTTGCAAAACAAAACCATTTCTTCTGTTTTTCATTTTTTTTATTTTTTAATTTTTGTTAAAATGCATGGAGATGTTCCCCCCATTCCAGGAGTGCATAATTCCTACTGTAACAGCATATACTCAAATATAAGCCAAGCATGTTATCACATAATGGCAAATCAAATAACGAATTTTGATGCATTATGGTCATTCCATAGCTAAACATACAACATTCCAAACTGGCCCAAAATTTCCAACTAGTTACATTTAATAGATATTCTATCACTCAAGCTTACGAGTGTGAAAAGGCTTCTCAACTTACAAATGATAGCTCTTTTCAATTCAACAAACCCTCTTCCTATCTCTCTGACTTACTATCTTCTCTACTTTTCAGCTATTGATTACTTTAGAGCAGCAGCAATTTATACAACAAACTCATCTCCGTTGGCCCAACTCAGGTCAGTAAGAGATCTCAGCTCCTTTCAAGTCACCCTCGTGGCCATATGTTGCATGTTTTGCATATATTCCCCCTGCATAAGTGTCACTCCGAGGCCCATCAAATATTTAGTGACCAGTCACAAGGTCACTATCATGATTTAAAAGTTCACCAACAATCCAATTGTCAGCCAGGAGGGGCTGCCAAGTGTCCAGTGGCACTATCCTCATCAACAGGAGTTTATACTCATCTAGAAAGGGTTGGGTTATTAGCTCTTTTGCATACTAGAATGGCACAGAGTATAGCACATAATAGAAATGTTTTACATTATTCATAAGATGATACGTATGGCCCTATAATTTTAACACATTGCCATTGCCATAAAATCTAGAGCAACACTTAATTACCAAACATCCCACAATAGGTTACTTCTCGCATCACATCTACATCAGAAGCAAAATATAGATGCCATGCAATTTAGAATCCAGAGGTGCGCACCACCACCGACATTATGATGTGAAACCACACCAGCACAAATACACATGAACTATGTACAATGATAACAGCATCCAGGCCCTCGTAGCAAGAGGCTCACATGATATACTGATCTTAGCACACTTATCTAAACCAAGTGTCAGAGGGCAAGAATTATTGAAGAACAATTATAAATCAAGTTATTAGGCAAGATGCTCACAAGAGATGCTCTTCTCATTGTTAAATCCTTAAACAGCTATTGCATCCCTTAAAAAAAGAAACACCTCACCTCCAACTTACTCCTTTCCAAGTGATAAGGTACCACCAACATATCATGAATCGCTCATGTAAAATGCTGCATCCTCAACATTTAGATTATTCGCATAATATTGCAGATGGCTATGCTTCTGCTCAGATTGGCCAACAGTTGTCAAATCTCCAGACAATCAATAATATCAGTAAGTGAAGAAAATCCGGTACATTAGTCATTTATAAGCCAAATTTGTCGATTGGAACCATTGTGTACCCCGTAGATTTCATCCCTTTGACTTCTATGGAGCAATAAAACTCAACCAGAATAAGTCTTAAAAGATCAATTATTACAAGAATACTGATTGAACATTCTAAGGAAGCCACCCTAGCACACAAGTTCTTTACCGCACCAGTGAATGGCAATTCTCATCCAAACCTCGGAATCATGACTCATGAGACTCGATAAAACAGTCATTGCAGTGGCTTCCAAATCACAAATTTGGAACCTGAACATGGATGATTTATGCAAGACGCTATTGTCTCATTAGCAACAGAGCTGCAATTGCCAGATTATACCAGGAATTGGTAGTGTTTCATGAGGAATTGCTTAGGCTACTGCAAGATAAGTGAGCTCCTTTTACATGTAAGAAGTATCATGTCCTGTCTCTTTTTCTAGCTTTTATGCTCCACTTCTAAATAAAATGCATCCATGGCCTATGCTATGGAAGTTTGCCCAGATCCCTTAATAGTTTAAATGCCAATGAATTGATCAAATGAAACAGGAAGATCTCTCATTCCGGTCTTTGTTCCGTCCAAGTAACAAATCCTCAAGTCGAGCAAGCTTTCCTAAGCACACATCTCAAGTAGACTGAGTTGCCACACCCCAAACAGAAACCTGCTTACCGAAAGCCACAACTCAAATAGAACTAAATTCACATGCAAAGTTTATACTTTGATCACAGACATAGTTGTTAAAGGAAGATAAAACAGAGAAGTAGTTGTTAAAGGAAGATGCGCCTGGGCTCAGGACTAGTCTGGTGACAGCCTGAGAGGTCCTGCCACCTTGGCCTCTGGCCTTGAACCAGGCATACATCTTTCATGTGCATGGTCTTTTGTCAAGGGTGCAAATTGCACTAAACTCGCAACCAGCACAAGAAACCATAGATTTTAAGTTTTCGCACATTGCCCCCAGAAATCATAGGTTTTTCGGTTCAACCAAAATATCAAAGTCCAGAGACTAACTAATGCTGGAGCTGAAGTCAAAAGAAACCCAGAAACTTCTCTGTTTCTCCGCTTGAAATCCTCACAACTCCACTGTTCCTTCCCCTGCTCCCCTGCTCTTTATTTTTTCTCTTCTCAACTCTTCTCTCTTTTGCTATCACCCTTTTTTTTGTCCTTGAGGCCCAAGGACAAGACAAAATACCAATTCTGCAAGCCTGTCCACACACACACCCAAGAAAATGAAAAACCATGTCCGTCCTTATTCCTTCCGTCTTTTTTAAATTAAAAATAACATGTACAAATTTTCTGAAATTCATTATATTTGGTTTCATTTTCATTGCAGTTTGCGGAAATATGTCACAGAAATGTTTTGAGAAGACTTCCCCGGGAACTTGTGGAGACAAAAGATGTGTTGGGTTGGCCATGTGGCAAAGTTTAACCAAGTTAGTTGATAGGTTAATTTGAAATTTTATTTGGGGAAAACATATCTGATTTACTTGTTTTCAAGTGTAAAATAAAGAGCATTTGTTGAAAATGGGGTGTATGCTTTTCAAAAAGATGCAAGCTTTACAAATAGGGTGAAGAATTAGGGCATAGGGTTTAAAATTTTGGTTTTTCAGGAAACATCTCTTGAAAATGTCCCAAACCAAATACGTTTCCTTTTGGGAAATGAAAACATGTTGGGGAAATGAAACTGAACATAGCCATGATTTTTGTGATCGAGTGCTTAAATTAGTCGGTATTATGTAATTTGAGGCCTCAAATTAACTGCAAATTTGTGGAATTTTCTAAAATATGGACTCCACGAACTGTGATTGTAAAATGCAAATTTCATCATAATTTGCTTAAATTTTGTTGCATGTGCTAAAAATGCACTGTATTTCCACAACCAAGTACTGATTTATTTTTTTTTATTTTTTTTATTTTTTAGTTTTTTAATACTTTCTTCAAAATTATTGACAATATTGATACATACTGAAAAAATTGCAGCTTACTTCAACAAGGCACGCACTTCACCTTGCTCCTAAGAACTGAATATCTAGCACCTTCCTGTATCTTGTGCCCTTAACAAGTAAGCTCAAATGTCAGCCCTAGAAAATCCCACAGCAATCTATAACTCTTCCACCATTATCATCGTCTCGCCTCACATTTGCTAAACATTACCTTAATGTAAGGATCATACTCCATAATGTACCATCCCCAGACAAATCCTGCTTATGAGCCTAAATTTATTTTTCTCCACTAGTGAAACTAAAACAGTTTCCAACATCATAAAGTAGTGAGCAGCCCCAGCTGTGAACAAGTATGAAAGATCACCTTCCCATTCTTAAGATGTAAACTTGACTTCAGATCAGAATTAAATGGGTTACAGAACATGACTTCTAGATTATTAAGTAGCATGCTAAACAAATCTTTTATTGTATATTACTCTTTCAGTTTAATTGTTCTATTTCATCTCAATTGGCAATTTGATTTATTAATTTCTATACTAGGTAGAGAAGGGACAAGAAAGAAAAATGGGGCAGTATGCTTATTTACCTTCAAAAGGAGGAGAAGCCGGTGTCTTAGAGCTCTATCATTTGTTCTGTCCAATAGTACAGTAACATGTGCAGTGCCTTCAAATGGACCTATTGAATTGTAATGTTGCTCATATACAATTGCCATAGTCCTCGCACAAAGCTCCCTGACTGAGGAACCTCCCCCTCCTCCAAAACCATCTAATCTTCCCATATCACACCAATCATCAGAGGGACCCATTTCATCGGGAACGGCACCATCTACAGTCAGCCCAGTGTCTGCATCACACAGGAATCGATGATAGAGTGCCCTAAAAAAAGCAACTGGATCACGCAGCGGAAAGTCCTGTGCCCTACCACCAGTGCCACTCTCGAGCAGCAGCCGAAGGTAGTATTGACCCACACAAACTTCTTTAGCCAAGCTAGGGTACCGAACAGAAAATTCTGTGTAGTTCCACGATACTTGAGGCACAGTTTCTTGTCCGCTCATGGTTTCCTTAGATGTACCTCCAGGAACAATATCTTCAGTTCGTTCCTTCTCAAGGTCAAGTTTATGAACCTCAGCCTGCAAAGCCTCCATTAACTCCTGTCTAGTACGCTCATTCCAGATCAAGTCAGCACGGTTATGATCAAGACCAAAAGCCCGCCAAAAATCAGGCCAATTCAATAGTAATCTTCCACATCCCACAGGTGCATTCTCCATGACCACCTGGGCTGGAGCAGGGAGGCCTGCATTCTGGGTGCCAGATGTACCAACATCAGAGTCACATGTGCTTGTAGCATTTGTTTCAATCGCCTCACATGCATGGACTGCATAATTATCAGGAGAAGTAATGGCTGATGACTGATCATTTGGAGCGACTCCTACAACCGGAAGCTCATTAGGAAGGTTTTCACCCACATGAGTAAGAGAAGAATGAACAGATGGAGCCTGCATAGAATTTGGATCTCCTGCAGGATTTTGATAGCCATCTACACTTCGAACTGCATAACCACTTGTCTGCCGTGCTTGATCACTGCCTTCAGCATCATTAACAGAGGGCATGTTGTGTCCTTGAGATGGTATTCCTTTCACTGGACGATTTCTCCTCTGTTGAAGTAAACGTCGCTGTCTTCTGCTCATCAAGGAAACTTCCTGATTAGATATCTCTTCAGTTGGAGCTCCATTAGATCGTGTATGTAAATATGCAACCAGCCCAGGTGGCAGAACTCTAGATAACAAATCAAGAGCAGGCTGATAAGAATCTGCCCACAGAGCCACAAGCTGTCTGCTGACATCGCGTCGTTCACCGGCAGGAAGGTAAAATGCATGTAACAAATGCCTCAGCAGTGCACCATCACGTAGAGCAGCATCCCGCATTGATTCTGCTGCAACAGCATCTTCTTCGGCAATTGAACGCATAACTACAGCCACTGTTTCTCGGACACTTTCTGCAGGATGCCCAAACAATGCAAACAAGCGACGGCGTAACCCAGCTACAAGGCGAAGTAATTCAACAAAAACTGAGTATTGGGTTGTTTCACAGTGTGGTTCACATATCATTGCTTCAAGAACTTCAACAACAGCCATTGACAACAATGGAGAGACGGAGATTGGCTTTAATCTGTTAACAAGGACTATTAGGTTACTCTGTTCAGTGAATAATACAGATTTGGTATGCATGACTGTTGCATGTTGTTCTCCTTTTGTATCAGATAACATATTTGTATCCCCTGGACCACCACCAATAAGCATAGCAATAAGCCCTACCGTTTCAGCAGCAACTCCCTCAGAACCATTTCTAAGCAGGCCCATGATTCTTCCAACAGCAGCAGGAAATGACATCACATGTGAAGCAGCACTTTTTGAAGATAACAACCTGCGTAGGCATGAAACAAAACCAATCACAGTGGCAGCTGCTTTAGGAGATGGCGGTGGTAAGGGAAGGGATTCCGGAGGAAGATTGGGAGCAGCAGGAAGCAATGTAATCAAGGCCATCAGAGTCACCTCAGGTACTTCAATACTAGGGGGAACTCCACTAAATGGAATACATGCATTAAATTCTCTTACTCTGCGCCACAATTTAGCCCTTGAACCAGGAATAGAACCACCTTCAGCCACAGCATCTTTGGCAGCTGCTGCCAATTGTTTCAAATGCATTGTTGCAGATTCCACATCAGCAACAAGGCGCTGCAGCTGTTGTGGATATTGCAAATAAACTCTTCCACAAGGGGGATCAATCCGATGACCAGGCATCGTCAACCTTGGTAATACAGGCATGGGACATTGGCCCTGCACAAGCAAAAGTCACACCATACAAAATTTTATACATATGATTGCTTATGAGAACTCATTTCCTATCACTTATAAATTGCAGATACATGCAAAGCAAGCACAATAAGTCCAACCAACTTTGGTTGCAGAGTTAATCAAGGAACTTCACATGCAGAATTAGCAGACAGACCCTGTCTCCAGAATCACTCAGAACAGATTTCCAATTGGAATTTAATCAACCAAAAAAACACAGCCACCTACTTCGGTTTGCAAAACATCCAAAACGGCTGCGAGTAAGCCATCACGAGAGGTGCTAGCATACACCTGAAATAATATTCATGCATAAGCAACATCATTATTTAAAATCCTTTTCAATGAAACACAATTTCGTAACTTAAAACCTTCACAACAGTACACATTATTCATAAGCAAAAAGTACTCACATGAATAGGACATCCATCATTAAATTCAACAGCAAACATTTGAGGCTCCTCAGCAAATCGAACAAGAGCACTAACTGAAGATAAAGGCCGAACAATAACAGCCTGAACGAATTGAATGAACATCAAGCGGTTACTGTTGATTGACTCCCAACAATTCTATTAGAAATATACGTTCAGAGAACAATCAAAGCAATACTACATAATCATAACTAGAGAAAATTGGAAAACTGGAGGCATGCAAGACGAATGCCAACTATATGGAAATTGTGAAGCTCCAGCATTGTTGCATGGCATTTCCATATCGTTTTGCATTTAATTTGTATGTTTCAATATAACAGAGCCATACATGATTAGATTCGGTCTCAGATATTTATTCATTATTGCAACTGCGATCTAAAAAAGTAATTGAAGGCCAAAAAATAATTAATTCAAGGTAAAGGATCAGACTGAAACCATCTATTGGGCCAAAATAAGGTACCATATTCCCGAGAAATGAGAGTTAAAACATAGTGGAAGCTATTGTATACATAAGCAACAATCAAATTTTATCCAACAATCTCTAGTTGCATATAACAGGCCATAAAGGAATTAAAGAATTTGATCGACGCTAAAAGCAGCATGGGGAAGAGAACCAACCTCTCTCACCGAATAAATGATTTAAATTAATTATTTTTTCATATAAAATACATATGAAAAGCTTGCAAATGTAAACTTGGGCAGCTTTAATCTTCTTAGCTAGATATATGCACCTCCATGAAATCAAGGTAAACTTTTTTAAAGAAAGCAAGAAGGCTCTGAGAATTGCTTCCACAAAAAGTACATCGCTCATCATATTGAAAGGACATGCTTACTTCATAGTTTTCCGGGCGCCTTTCAACAAGCGAGACCTTTGTAAGAATAAGCTGACGAGAGACAGCATCTCCGGTGTCCCCAAGTCCTCCTTTTGGTCCAAGTGCCAAACTCAATCCAGCAGAATGTAGCATCCCATGAGCAGCAGTTCGCAACCTTGTAACGGACCAACCACCAAGAGGAGTTTCAGCAGCCCCCACAGCCTCCTTAGCTACATTTTACGTGTGGTGAAACAGAAAAATTATGCAAAGCACATCAGAAGGATAAATATGCAGATCTAAAACATGAACTGCATGCTGTCTTGATGTTAAAGGTTACCTCTTTGCTTCATATACTCAGTGATGGTAAGTGAATGAGAACCATCAACAACTAATAACACACCAACCATAGAATTTGCAGTTTTAGTCTGGCACAAAATGTTTAAGCAAAATCGATTTAGTATATGAGATTATTTTCAGCAGCAAATTTTTCAATAGAGCTGATAAAAAATAGCTATCTAGCATCTTAACGTTTTCGCAGATATATTAATTGATGCTCGTGTGAAGATAACACAAAATGTGCTTTTGTTAAAGATATAAAATCAGAACAGAAGAAAATATGTTACATACTAAATTTGATATAATGGCAGCATTTGAAGTCCCTGAAGCAGCCTGGAAAGCTTTAGATTTCCTTCCATATAAAGAACAAAGAACAAATCCACCATGGTCAGCATTTTTCCTTCCATAAGCTTCAGAGAGAAGAACTATGGCTGGAGAATCCATATCTCTAAAGTCCAAGCACCAACGAAGGTCGCCAGACTTCAAGTCAATCACTTCAACTCCAACATAAGTAACTTTCATTTTCTGCCAAGAAAATTTTACCACAATCATCATCCAAATTATAAGTGCATAGATAAGCTATGTAAAACAACAGCAAAGTGACATATCCCAGTAAATCAACAAGGAAAGAACCAAATAACTGAACAAGTGCCCTTGGTTTCATAAAAGTTCCAGACCAGAGTAAAAGCAGCTTCCCAGTTATCATAATAGGGAACCTGAAGGAGTGACTAAATACTTAGTCTATTTTAAGCAAAACCCTAACTGCACCCATATGTAACCACTATCATGTTAGCCTCTTTAATTTATCAACATATTCCCTCTTCTTTTTAGATCTGAATCATAGTTCTCTAGTTCCAACTTTATGCTCCAAGCCCAGCATAACAAAGACAAAGGAACATACTTCAGTTGCAACAATTCATGGAAAACACTAAATGCCTTTAACCTAAATATGGATATGTGAAGATAGAGAAGATCTGTTTAGTCTAGCTCAAGAATCGCCTGCAATCAATTGAGTATTAGTTAATTTTAGTTGCAAATTCTTCTCTTGCATTAATCAAAAGCTAATGCAATAATGCAGTTCCAGCAAGAAAAAGAAACCCATCTTCTTATCAGATACGCAAGCAGTGATGCTATGCTTACCAGAGGGGGGGAGAGGGTTGAAAACAGAAAACTAAAATCAAATGTTATTAAAGTTTCCGTCATAATGTAAAAAGTAAGTCAAGAAAATTCAATTTCTAAACCAGATATTCCAACTCTAAATAGTTAGCATAACAAAGGAAGCCAAAGTATCAAAATATGAATATCCAAAAAACTAATTAAGCTAGACTTAGGAAGCACTAATGATGCCATGCAAAAAAATCAGAGACAGGCGCATAACAGCATTTGCAATGTCTTCCCTGCAAGGATCCACCAGATATGATCAATGGACCATTGCCTAATCCTTACTTATGATATAAGAATAGAGGATATTTACGATGAACAGAAATTAATATGCTAAAAATTTTCCAAAGAGATGGAAAAATGTAAAATACAAAAGAGGTCTTCACTTAAACTAACATCATATCAAACAGTTCAATATCCCCAATTGCCCAGGGAATGTGGAACATAATACAAACAACTGTACTTCTATGATCAATGATCTATTGCAAGAAAGAATGGAGCTTGGTCATCCTAAGAAGGAGCACTCCAACCACAGGCCAATTCATCAGGTAAAGCTACCCAACTAGCAACCTCCCCACACAGGAAGATCAATGCATTAGAATGAGAGATTCACCACTAAATTAAGTATACAAGGGAGCTAGCACAAAGCTGATCAAAGTTGTCCCTTACATAAGTAAGGATTCCAATGATACAACCGCTAAAGATGGGGGGGAAGAGGTCCAACTTACACTAAGATCATATGAATAAGATCCCAATATTCTAGCTAAATACAAAACAAAAAGTTTGTCAATCACAACCTGAAAATCAGGGAACAAGTCCAGCTTAGGATGATGATAATAATGCTAAACCAATGACCAAAACTTTTTCCCAACAGCTGAACAATTAACATTCCTTATCCTTCTTAGCCCTCTGATATTATCTATGGGGTCTGTTTCATTTAATATGGAAGCAATGGGGCAGCCATTGAAGATGAATAGAGGTCGTAGAGAGAATTTCATCTCTCTTTTTTATATCATTTAATACTACTGCTTGCCACAGTTTTGCACTCTATGAAAACAAGAATACTTTGCAACCAAATAGTGCAATTTCCTTCCCATCAACACATATAACTATTTATTTGTTGCAGAAGCTGTAATCACTGAAAAATTACCCCATGCTATAGCAACATGTCAACAATATCAATCATCAACAAGAAAGAAGGGAACCTAATCCAGCCACAATTATCAACCTAATGGTTCTGACAAACTTTAAGTCCAAAGGTATGAACTAACGAAGTAATGAATCAAGGGAAACAGCATATGGACACAATTAATAGCATACCCCGGAAAAAATACCAAAGCGCAGCATAACAAGTCAAGTAGAAGAAACATGTTATAAAACTTACAAAAGGGACCCACTCTGAGGTCCTCCTCCGCAAATGAAGAACTGGAAACTCCGCCACTGTAGCTAACCTATTCCACCTTATTCGGTGCAGTTCAGTCAATATACTGGCCCTGTACTTGGATGAAAACTTTATGGCCTTAAATTTCCCACGACCATCAGTCCGCACACTAATATTGAACTCATTGGAATTTTCATCCCTCCCAATGATTGGTGCAGCACCTTCGAAATCACTACCCACATCATATGAATTAGTTACAGATAAAGTGCTCGGATCCAAAGTAATAATAGCATAATTGGAAATGCAGAGAATTCTCCTGTAACGACCGCGCCACGAGTGCTTGACGACCATGTATCGGGCCACATACTCGGGCTCTTCAGGTGGGGCAACAGGCGTGGAAGTTGAGGCGGAGGGAGTAGGTTGTGGGTGGTCGGAAGGGGACGCGGCGTGGCGGCTGACAAAGTCCATCTGTGGCTCAGGGAGATAGTGGAGAGAGTGGGGCTGAGGAGGACTAGGCCGTAGAAAGAACCATATTCCACCTGCCGATGAAGACGGCAGAGGTCTCTGCCTTGACTGATTGGCACCCAGAGCTTCAAATCTGAAAACCCTAAGGTGTTAACTTAAGCTATTGAAATCAACTCACAGTAGAACCGATCGACTTTAAAACCCAATCAATCCGCATATGTGCTCAGCGGATCAGTGAGATGAATAATTGTTGAATAAACGAATAATCAAACATCAAACAAACATATAAAGGTTTGAGAAACAGAGATCAGGAGAGATTGAGGAGAAGGAATTGGAAATAAGCGTCGGTTCATCGGTAGAAGGACATTTCTCTGAGTATCGAAACCAATTGATGAAGAACAATAAATTGACAGAATGCGCATTCCCAAACCCGAAGACGCTATTACCGTATCACGCCTCTCGTTTTCTTGTTCTTCTATTTTCTTTTAGCAAATAGACAAGAAAAAATTATGAATTATGAATTACTTGTTGGCTATTTTGGCGAGGCATGATGAATCATGATACCTCCCTAATAAATCCTTAAATTTGGCTTTAATTTATGATTTGGGGTCGGTTTGGTTTTATTTTTATTTTTATTATTTTTAAAATTTAAAAAGTTAGTTAATAGAAATGAGTTAAAATAGATTGTTGGAAAAATAATGATTATATTATTTTTAGTAATTTGTAGATGAAGAGAGATAAAAATAATGAAATGATAAGAGAAGGAAGATAGGTTATTAGAAAAAAATATAAAGGTTATTAGAAAATATATTTTGAAAATAAAAATAAAAATAATATTAGGTAAAAATGTGTAAAAAAATATGTATTTCATTTTTGAAAGAGTAATAAATGTTAAAATGGGTTTTGAAAATGAAACCAAACGAAACCTAAGTCCGCTTTGGATTCTTTTAGCTCTCTATATTTTGGTTAAAATTAAAATTGTCTAAAGAGATTCATATAATAAAAATTCAGTTTTAAGTATTCACTGTTTTTATTGTTATATAACTTTATTCAATCTTAGATTTTTTTAAATTAATTTGTCAAGTAATGTTGTATGGGGCAACCATTAAAATATTTTTATATCTGTTTTCTTAAATGCATTATTTTTATATTAATTTAAGGGGAATTTATTATAAAGTACTAAAAATACTTTTCAAATTCATGTGCAGTCCCTATTTGAATTTTTATATAATGAGCTCCCTAATTTTGTTAAAATTTTATATATCACTCCCTACTCACTTGATTTAGCAAAAATATCCTTAAGTGTAATATTTTTCACTTATTTTCTTTACTTCTTCTCTATCCATACAACTAAACACCATTTATATCCATTCCCAAACACTAACCCTACCTCCATCTTTCATTATTAAAAATAGAAAAAAAAAAGTCACAAAAGCAAATTGAGCTCGATGGCACGAATGAGGAACCCGATAGCGCAACCACTATTGGCACGACCACTGCATTTCTGTCTTCTTAGTTCATTTTCATCATTTTTAGGTTATTTTCTCAGTTTATTACCTAGTAATTTTCTTCATCTTGTATTTTCTTCTTAATCATCAAAAAGAGTATTTGTTGGAGACGTGGGTATGAAAAAGGAGATGTATTTTGAAAAACTTTGCATTGTATCATTTGCATTGAAATTGTAGTAGTATACAATTTGTTTGTGTAAAGTACATTTACAAGAAATTGTAGTATAAAATATTCAACTATTTAATATATTTTACAAAAAATTATAGTATATAATCTATTTATCTAAAGTACATTTTACAAGTAATTGTAGTACAAAACATTCAACCAATCAATAAATATTAACTGAAAGTGGTAGTATATAATTTGTTTATCTAAAATATATTTTACAAGCAATTATAGTATAAAATATTCAACATTTTAGTACATTTTACAAGAATTGTAGTATCCTATTTATCTAAAGTATATTTTTCAAGCAATTTTAGTACAAAATATTCAACTTTTTAGTATATATTACTATAAGTGACAGTATATAATCTATTTATCTAAAGCACATTTTACAAGCAATTGTATTAGAAAATATTTAATCTTTCAGCAAACATTATTTGAAAGTAGTAGTATATAATCTGTTTATAATAAGTACATTTTATAAGTAATTATAGTACAAAACATTCAACTTTTCAATACACATTTCTATAAGTGGTAATATATAATCTGTTTATCACAAGTAAATTTTACAAGCAATTACAATACAAAACATTCAACATTTCAGTACACATTAATATAAGTGGGAATATATAATTAATCTATTTATGTAAAGTACATGTTGTAAATAATTGTAGTACAAAACATTCAACCTTTCAGTACACACTAGTATAAGTAGTATATATGTAAAGCAAATTTTATAAGCAATTGTAGTATAAAATATTCAATCTTCAAATACACATTACTATAAGTGATAGTATATAATTTATTTATGTAAAGTACATTTTACAAGAAATTATAGCACAAAACATTCAACCTTCAATATACATTACTATAAGTGGTAATATATAATCTATTTATGTAAAGTATATTTTATAAGCAATTACAGTACAAAATAGATGCAATTCAATTTATATACTTGATTTCCCACATATTATACTTTACCTCGCTACAATTTTAATGACACTAATTCTTTAATTGCACAAAGTATACTTCAAAACAATCACATATATACTTTATTTGTTCAATCTTTGTACTTGATTTTTAATTTATTGTACTTCGCCTTATTACAATTTTAATAAAAATAATTTTTCAATTGCACAAAGTGTACTTCAAAATAACCCTATTTATACTTTGTCTGTTTAATCATTGTACTTGATTTTTCTTATATTTGTACTTAACCTCACCACAACTATTATAGATTAGTTTTTTAATTGCACAAAGTGTACATCAAAATAATAATATATATACTTAGTTTGTTCAATTTATATACTTGATATCCCATATATTGTACTTCACCTCATTACAACTTTAATGGAACTAATTTTTCAATTGCACAAAGTATACTTCAAAACAACATTATAAATGCTTTATTTGTTCAATCTTTATACTTGATTTTTGATATATTGTACTTTACCAAAAATACAATTTTAATTGAAATAATTTTTCAATTGCATAAAATGTACTTCAAAATAATCATATCTATAATTTATTTGTTCAATCATTATACTTGATTTTTACATATTTGTGCTTAACCTTACTAAAACTATTATAGATTAGTTCTTTAATTGTACAAAGTGTGTTTCAAAATAACCATATATATACTTTATTTGTTCAATTTATAACTTGATTTCACACAT
>JACGDI010005427.1:540885-565004 GCA_014898725.1 Jacaranda copaia | reverse complement strand
ACCAGATGATAAATGAAGCCATCACAGCCACGCTCAAGGTATTGCAACTTTACTGTTTTACTACATACACTCTCCATCTTACCGGAAACCTAACTTGAGCGTCGGAGAGCCTTAACCGGGGCAACTCCGGCTAATTCACGTTTATTCTTGTTGCAGAACTCAAGCCCAGTAATAACTCAATCCACCGGACATCCGGATCGTTCAGCTCTTTGCAGCATCAGTAATATAACCCAATAATGTGCAGTCCATTTGGATAAGGTTCAAGTGGGTTTTATGACCCATGGCTCATGTAGTCAATGGTGTCATCTAACGCTTTCTAGCATATCTATCATTATGTATAGAGCCACTTAGTGTACTCTCAAAAGTTCGCGAGGTGAAAGGTGCAATTTGCACAAGTTGGTGCCCATTTTTTTGTAAACTTGATCTCTGTTATATATATATATCTCTTTGTATATATATATCAAACCAACAATACATGTGTTATTAAACATAGTTGAACAAGCAGTTTTCAAAGGGGTAGTAAGCTTGGTGGCACTGTGTGTCTAGCTATTTGTACTTTAGTTCCTCTTGATAGACATGAGAAGGACGAGGATCGCAAAAGCTTTAATGGGAAAATCTTGTGACCAGATTTTGGTGGTGTGTGATGGGACTGTTTATATCAACCCCTGCGTTTTGTGGGCAACCACTCAATCATACCCATAAAGATCAAAGATATCCAGTATCTATTGATTAAAGACGCATTTCTTTGACATTTCCTTAACAAACAAATCGATATGATGTGGCTTTTTCGTAATTCGGTCACCTAGACCTCTCGAAAAGACGAGAATGACCCCACCATGTGAATTCTAGCTCAACAAGTTATAATAAGTTCCATTCCATCGGTTGGTCTAAAGGTGCCAAAATCAAATCAAACTCAATGGCACGATAATAATTCACTTTAAAAAAAATTAAATTTGGCTTTGGAATTTTTGGATTTGATTCAAATTAGTTCATATTCAAAAATGCCTTGAGAAAAAAAACATAAAGTTAGATTATTTTCGGATCAACCGTAAAATTAAAAGAAAAAAAAAAGTGACCAAATAGCTAAACAAACTTGACTCAACCCAATCAAATCCAACTCACCTAAAAAATTTAACTAATTAAAATAATATATAAATAATATATATCTAAAAATCTAAATTTTTAAAAATTCAATTGCAATTTATAAATTTACAAATTACAATAATATTATTATCAAATAAGTAATAACACTTTCATTATTTAAATTCAAAGACGATTGACCAAATCACCAAACATAACTCTCATTACGTCAAACTCCAAAAAAATAGAAAGGCCCTAGCCTCCTCTATCGTCATGTGGCCTTGTCGCACTTCTGCCATCTGTCATGCTACACCTTAATTAATATGTTAAATTTTAGATTTTATTGTAGATCAAATTTCTACTCAATTATGATTTTGAAATTCATAAATATAAAAAGTAAAATAAATAGATCAAGTTGGCTTGAGTTGTGTCAGGTTGATCAGGTTGTTGGATGACTTAACTAAAAATCAAGTTAACCCGAACTTAACAAAAAAATTTATGAATTAAATTATAATTAAACTTTTTAAATTTAACATCAAATTAAATTGAATTTGAATTCAATATTTTTATATTATACTCAAACCTCAATCCAATCCAACCCAACTAATGTGCACAAATTTACACCCCTATTGGTCCAAGGAAATCAAGGCAAAATTAGTTTGTGGGCTTCGACATAACATGTACAATCTATGTGATCAAATGTTGCGACAAATTGTTGAGAATTTCAAGTCTTCATCTGACACAAGCCAGAGAATTTTGGGGTCGATCAGATAATCTACGTAGGCTGTTGTTTTATTTAGGTTCGTATTTTAAAATACTTAAATATTAATATTATACATTTTATCTTACAATAAAATATTTAAAATATTAAGACTTTAATTTTACCGCACTTTACCTATGCAAGATTCATTAAGTCTAGCTTTTTTGGATTTAAATTTTTAATATACCGATTATTTTTTTCAATACATGTATATTAGAAAAATTATTTGAAATATACCTATGCAAGATTCATTAATTATCTGAATTTAATTTAATGTATACATTTAATTTAGTCATTGAATTTAATTTAATAATTTTTTGCAATAATATTTTTAAGAGTTAAAAAATATTAGCCGACGATATTTCTTATGCTACTTCCAAATTCACCTCTGCAGTTCGCCGAAGTGTTTTAATTGGAGCTTAGGTAGGAAGTTGCATTGCATCTTGTGGCTTTTTTCTCGAATGGTATACGCTTTATGCGACGCACAAAATCAATATACAAGAAAGTTTGGGTAATAGTTTTTGCATTATATTTAATTTTTTTTAAATATGTATAACAGTATATTAAAAATTCTTAAATATTTCTTAAAATATTTATTTAATGCAATATGAATTCTTAAATAAGATAGTTTTTGTGTATTATTAATAAATATTTAAGAACTTTCTTAAATTCTTTTTAACTTAATCATTATATATATAAGTATTAATAAATATTGTGATTTTATATTTTAAAAATTTATGAGTATCATACCAACTGTATATTTGCATTATTTGCAATAAATATGAATATAATAGGATATCTTCCTTATTTACAAATTTATTTGAGGGGAACAATAACTTGATACTAGTCCCTGGAGACATTAACCAAGTTGGACAGCACTTATCTGCGTCTGACCCACCTTTCTAACCTCGTACTTTGCACAACAATAATGCACCATATGGGCCCGTCACTTCACTTGAAAATGGTAAAAAACCATGGGCAATATTTCTACAGACTAACACCAAACAAACAAAGATAGGTCATTAAATTTTGATCAATTGTTGAAATTAATTAGGATTTTATATAGTATGTTAAGTGAAAAAAATATGAGAATTTATTTGAAATTTTAATTCCACATTGAAAAAAAAAATTAAAAAAGCCCTTTTATTATGTAAATCTCTTATTAAACTTTTAAATTATTTTAAAATTTTTTAAAGAGTGTCAAAGTGTATAGGAATTATATATATTATATAATTTAATAATAAAGACTTAGCACTTAGCATTTAGCACGACGTAGCGTGAATTAAATTCTAATTATATTTTGATCCATCACTTAATTAAATACGTAATTTAATTTAATTATTTTAATTATGTTTTTTTAATTAGAAACAATGTGATTTTAATATTCTTTTCAATTATTCTCAACACCAACAGAAATTTTTAAGTAGGAATTTCAGAGTGCTAACTGCAATTCCTAGGGTGCCTTAGTTGAATCTTAGATGTAAATTGCCATAGTCCCTGCAGCACATATAGTAAGGGCAATTATCACCTTAAGGACAGTGTAAGGAATCTCTGTACGCAATCAGGCACATTAGACTTCCAACTTTTCAATATATTAAATTTAGCAATCTTAGGGTGTTAATTTAGAAGATGGAAGGAAGGACAGAAAGTTCATTTCAAGTGGTGGATCAGAATTTGGTGAAATTGGACCGATTTGATGGGACAAACTTCAAGTGATGGAGAGACAAGTTAATGTTCATGCTCACTGCACTGAAGATAGCCTATGTGCTGGACCCAAATTTAAAAGATCTTCTAGCACCGTAAGATAATGATTCGAAGGCACTCAAGGCTAAAAGAAAGAAAAGGCATGATGATGAAGTATTATGCTGAGGCCACATCCTCAACACACTGTCTGATCGCTTGTACGACCTCTTCACTAATGTTCAGTCACCAAAAGAAATTTGGAATGCATTGGAATCCAAGTACATAGCTGAAAACAAGGAGCAGATAAGTTCTTAATTATGAAAGTTTTTGAATTCAAGATGGTTGATAATGTGTCTATTATGGATCAAGTACATGATTGTTCTATCTTAATATCAAAATTAAAAGAATTGAAAGTTGAGATGTTTGAATCATTACAAGTGGGGGCTATCATAGCAAAATTACCCCCTAGTTGGAATGATTATAGAAAGAAAATGCTTCATACAACAGAAGATTTTAATTTGGAACAGTTTGAAATGCATTTAAGGATCGAGGAGAACACTCAAAATTTGCAGAAAAGGCATGCTGAAACTTTCTCCAAGGTGAACTACGTGGATGAAAAGAAACCTAGTTCAAGAGGGAGGAAATTTGGAGAAGTTGTGCCTAAAGGAAAGAAAAGGAACTTCTAGGAGACTGTTGGGACTGACACAAAGAAATACAAGACTAACAAGTCATGCTATAATTGCAGGAAAAAAAGCCATCTTAAATGTGATTGCCGCTGCAAAAAGACGCAAAGGAAAAAAAATACCAATAGTGCAAATATGGTTGATGTAGAGAATGCCATTGTTGCCATGATTACTGATTTGCACATTGGTATGATTAATGAGTTGAACATGGCTGCTGCAACAACATCTCCTGGCTGGTGGTACGATTCTGGTGTTACTGTCCATGTGTGCAATGACCAAGCACTATTCAAGACCTTGCAGAAGGTTGATGATAAGCAAGAAGTGATGATGGGAAATGGCAACATTGCTAAGGTCCTTGGCAGGGGCACTGTTGAACTATCTTTGACTTCTGGCAAGAAATTAGTGCTAGTCAATGTTCTCTTTGTTCCCCAAATTAGGAAGAACCTTATATCTGCAAATTTGTTATTTCAGAAAGGAATCAAAGCTGTTCTAGAGTCTGATAAGGTTGTATTTTTTAAGAGTGGTGCCTTTGTTGGCAAAGGCTACTCTTGTGTTGGCATGTTCAAATTGAGTGTTGCCAATAAAATTAATGATTTGACTTACTTTGTTGATTCTTCTTCTTTTAATTTATGGCATGGTAAATTGGCACATATTAACTTTGGTTATATTAAATATATGTCAAAACATAGTTTAATTCCTTGTGATGATACTAGCAATGAAAAGTGTGAAATATGTATACAAGCAAAAATGACTAAGAAACCATTTCCTTCTATTCAAAGATCTTCTGAATTATTAGAACTTATTCATTCAGATATATGTGAATTAAATGGAATTTTAACTAGAGGAGGAAATAGATATTTCATCACTTTTATTGATGACTATTCTAGATACACTTATGTCTATTTGATGAAAACAAAAGATCAAGCTTTTGACATGTTTATGCTCTATAAGGCTAAAGTAGAAAATCAAAAGGAAAAGAAAATTAAAACTTTAAAAAGTGACAGAGGAGGTGAATACTTTTCTTCTGAATTTAATTCTTTTTGTGAAAATAATGGTATTATACATGAAATGAGTGCATCATATACTCCACAACAGAATGGTTTAGCAGAAAGAAAAAATAGGACTCTAGTTGATATGGTGAATGCAATGATCTTAAATGTTAAACTGCCTAATAATTTATGTGGTGAGGCCTTACTTACTGCATGCCATGTACATAATAGGATACCTTCTAAGAAACTTCCTAAAAGGACAAAGTTAGGACCAAGAGCTATAAAAAGCGTGTTTGTATGATATGCTCAACATTCTAAAGCATATAGATTATTGGACCTAGAGTCTAATGTAATAGTAGAATCAAGGGATGTTGAATTTATTGAAAATAAATTTGCCAATGATTTTAATGTAACCATACAAACACACCAACAAATTGATCAAAGCACATTACCTAATGGTAAAAGGCACATAATTGAATCTCCTAGTGAACCTAGAAGAAGTCAAAGGATTAGAAACGTAAAAAACCTAAGACTCAACTTTGTTGATCCACAGTCTATTATCTTCTTAGTTGAGGGTAATAGGGAGTTAGCGCTCAATAAAATTCCTATTACATTGAACATAGAAGGAGATCCTAAAACCTATAAAGAACCTATGACATCTATAGATGTAGCATTCCGGAAGGAGGCAATTAATGATGAAATGGACTCAATATTGTCTAATAATACTTGGGTACTACTAGATTTGCCCCCTGGTTCAAAACCTATAGGTTGTAAATGGGCCTCTCGAAGAAAATATGATACTGATGGATCTATTCAAACCTTTAAGGCTAGATTAGTGGCAAAAGGTTTTAAGCAAAAGAAAGGTATTGACTATTTTGATACATATGTACCAGTAACTAGAATGACATCTATTAGAGTATTGTTTGCTCTAGCATCTATTCATAATTTATATGTGCATCAAATGGATGTCAAAACGGCTTTCCTCAATGGTTATTTGGATGAGGAGGTATACATGGAACAACCTGAGGGATTTGTTCTTCCTGAAAATGAAAAGAAAGTATGCAGGTTGGTAAAGTCATTATATGGCTTGAAACAAGCACCAAAATAGTGGCATGAGAAATTTAATTTTGTTATCTTATCTAATGAATTTAAGCATAATAATGCGGATAAGTGTATTTATTCTAAATTCACAAAGGACTATGGTGTCATTGTGTGCTTGTATATTGATGATATGCACATATTAAGGACAAATATGAGTGGTATTAATGAAACAAAGAAGTATTTATCCTCGCAATTTAAAATGAAAGATCTAGGTGAGGTAGATACTGTCTTGGGCATCAAAGTTAAGAAAAATAGTGGGTGTTATGCTTTGTGCCAATCTCACTACATTGAGAAAATTATAAATAAGTATCAGCATTTGAGAATTAGACAAGAAAACACCCCATATGATATTTCACACAAACTAGTGGAGAACTCTGGAAAAGCCATTGCTCAAATTGAGTATGCTGGTGTGATTGGTAGTTTAATGTACGCCATGCATTGTACTAGGTCAGATATTTCATTTACAATTTGCAAGCTTTTTAGATATACAAGTAATTCTAGCGCTGAACATTGGAAAGTAATTGCAAGAGTCTTTGGATATCTTAAAAGAACTATAAATATATGACTGCATTATGAAAACTACCCAGCGGTATTAGAGGGATACACTGATGCCAGTTGGATAACAAGTGCCAGTGACAATAAGTCTATGTCTAGTTGGGTATTTACCCTTGGTGGAGGAGCTATCTCTTAGGCTTCTAAGAAACAGACGTGTATAACTCATTCCACTATGGAATCCAAGTTTGTTGCATTAGCAAGAGCAAGTAAAGAGCCAGAATAGCTGAGAAATTTATTACTAGAAATAGAGTTGTGGCCACAACCAATGGCACCCATTTCTTTACATTGCGATAGTGAAGCTACTATGTCTAGAGCTTATAGCAAGATATATAACGGGAAATCTAGACATATAAGCTTGATACATGAGTATGTCAAGCAATTAATTCGTGAAGGAATTTAACCATAATATATACAAGAACAAATAATAACTTGGTAGACCCATTCACAAAAAGACTTACTAAGGATCTAGTAAGGAAAACATCAGTTGAAATGGGCTTAAGACCCTTTTCCTAGAGTCACCAATAATAGAAACCCAACTTTCTCTTGTATTACCACTAGTTAAAAGTTCAATGGGTAAAAACAAGTTACTGATAAGTGGCTGTGGAGGTACTAGGACAGCTTTCAAATAAGTTAGTACATAATATTTAGAGGCTGAGTATAACTCTTAGTGAGGCTTATGTGTTCGAATATCAGCAAAATTATTCAAAGCTTAAGGGAAACCTCACTTATATAAACATAAGGAGTGGTGTCGCTTCTGTCAAAGGTTCAAAGGTTGACCTTTGGAAATGTTTATGAATACTAGGATGTAGCACATGGCCATATTAGTGCTATAACAATCTTGGTGAATTTCTAAAGGTGTTGGAGAGTTTTATGTGTGGCACTTCCGGTTCTAATACATAGAAGAATGGTTCAATCACTTAAGACACCATTTATTCTATTACAACTTTGAAGTACTTACAGTAACGAAAGATTCAAGTCGAGAGACATCTTTCTTATGCATGATTCTACAAATTCTTAACATCACTATCTAAGTGGGGGAATGTTGGAATTAATTAGGACTCTAGATAGTATCTTAAGTGGAAAAGATATGAGAATTCATTTGGGATTTCAATCCCACATTGAAAAAATAAATAAAAGAGAGTCCTTTTTATTAGGTAAATCTCTTATTAAACTTTTAAATTATTTTAAGACTTTTTGGAGAGTGTCTAAGTGCATGGGAATTATATATATAATTTAATAATCAAGACTTAGCACGTGCACAACACGGCATGGATTAAATCCTAATTATATTTTGATCCAGCACTTAATTAAATACGTAATTTAATTTAATTATTTAAATTAAATTTTTTTTAATTAGAAACAATATGACTGTTAGGAAAAAGACAAAACTATTATAATCAATGTGTTATTTAATCTAATAGTCATAATTGTATGAATGGTTGCTATAATCTTATATAAGGGGAATTAATCCACACAAATTGTCATGTAATTTTCAAAAGCGAAGTACTATTATTCTCCTGCAAAAAGATTTTCATGTTCTTTTCAATTATTCTCAATACCAAAAAAAATTTTTTAGTAGGAATTTCAGAGTACTTACTACAATTCCTAGGGTGCCCTAGTTGAATTATAGAGCTGAATTGCTATAGTCCCTACAGCACATATAGTAGGGACAATTATCACCTTAAGAACAGTATAAGAGTTCTCTGCACACAATCAGGTACATTAGACTTCTAACTTTTCAATACATTAAATTTATCACCCATCATGTGACAAAGCCTATCAGATGTGTCTACTATAAATAACCTCCAAAAGTAGATCATTCGTTAAGCAATCTTTTGAGCTTTACAACTTTAATTTAAAATGAAAAAATTTAAGCTTGATATATATATATATATATATATATATATCATGTAACGAATCTGACATATTCTTGCTTTGAGCATGTTGCTTAATGTCTCAAAAATTCGGAAATAGACCCGCTAGATCCCTATTGATGTTTCAAAAAGTGAAATATTGAAAAACAACCTCCTCACTATCATAAATGCACTAGACTTTTGGATGATTAATCTTAGGCAACATCTTTTCAAATCACTGGATGTTTAGGTGAGAATATAAATTTCTTAAAATTTTCAATAAAAGATTTGAAATTTTGAAAACTGTTCTAAAAAGAAGGGATTATAAAATCTAAAATGTGCAACAATGTTATAGAAATATATATTTTACAAAATAAATAAATAAGTTTGGACCCCAACCTACCTTTTAAGATGTTAGAGAACTTCTTTACTAGCTATACAAATTATAAAATCACTACTTTTAATATCTTATAATCTCCATTTTATAAAAATACTTCAAAACCTTAACTTGAAAGGTCATATTTTTATTTTATTTTCTGGTTTCAATGTTTTAGTTTTATTTCAATTTTTATATATTTGGTTTTCGAATGAAAATAAAAGTATGATTTGATTAGTAGTGTTAAAGATTTTGAAAATGTGAATTGAAAATAATATTATTTATTATTATCATTTAATATAATGGGTCTAAACTATTCTTCTTATAAAGGAAGTTATTATTTTAATTAGTAATTAGCAAGTTATGTTGAAATAAGAAATTATTATTAAATATAGCATGCGCATAGAATGATAGAAATTTGTACAATTAGGTATTGAATTTTAATCAATGCATATTGATGCTACGCGAAAATAAAATTAAGCTTTTTCCAAAAGTGAACAAAATTGAATGGGCTTCAACTCTTAGATTGTGCTTTACATAGAACCAAAGTTCGGCATTTTTCATAAAGTGATTTGATGTCCCATTTTTGGCTTTAATTGTATTTATATAAGTTATGTGATTTGTGGACTTTGACCCATTTAGATTTGAGTATCTATCTTGATGGGTTTAATTTATTGAGTGCATTGGCCCTTTCCTTATTTATTTATTTAATTAAGCCTTTATTTTATTCATTTTTACTATTTTATCATTAAAATCTTATTTTTTTTCATATCTTATATTAATATGTATCTTAATTTTGAAAATGGCAACCATAAATACAAGAACAGAAGGAAAAAGATATTTTATTTTCAAAATACTACAAAAATGGTGAAAAAACTATTTTAGGAAACTTTCAATCAAACCTTTAGTAATCAATCTTCTATGATCCAAGCAAATTAGAAACCACCTCGAGAATCTAGGCACTTGATAATGATATCCTTCATAGTGTTGAGATTTAGGGTTTCCGTGGGACAAGTTTATGAGAAGAGTAGGGGAGGCAATTAGGAAATCAAAGGTTAGAAACAACCTAGTGATTCTAGAATTCTAAAATATAAATAGTAATGTTACCACTTTAGTAAAGAATGATGAGAGGTGTGGATGTAGATGGAGAAAGATCTACACTAGTGGTCTCTTAATCTTCACAGACTGATGTGGTACCTATGGAAGAATTTAGTACCTTTCTCCCCTCCTTGATGGTAGGGTTGATGACAATAGAGCAGTTAACGGGGCTCATATTCACTGTTGTTAACATTGTTTAACAACCTAAGCCATAGGCTAGACGATGGTGCTAACTATGGCTTCGATCTTTTACCTCCCAAAACTCACGCTAGGAGTGGAGATCCTTCTCTTGCTATGTCTATTGCCTCAATGTAATACGTGTAGCACTCTTCTTGCCTATATGTAGCATAACATACCTTTTCTTACTAGCTCTAATGATGCTGGGAATAGGTGCTACTCTTTGCCACTCGTGCCTCCAGTGGGACTTTCGATTGCCATCTAATCTACAACTCCAATTTCAACTAATAGCATAAGGAGCTATTTTGGCCAAACCATTAGTTATACCTTTCTAAATCCCCTTTGCTCATGAAGTGATGGTGGCTATGGTCTTACTAATGCATATATGCCAACTAAGACAATCTATAGCTCTTAATGCCTTTAAAGAGGTAGAACTAAAAGGTCAACATAAACCTGTTATGGATGTCGAAATAGTAGTAGAGAGTTTTATGTCAGTTTGTCCGAGGCAAGAAAGAAACATGTCCTGGTTCCAAGTGGATATTACAATAAAAATGAAGAATATAAGGAAATAAGGAAAATAAGAAGGAAGATAGCAAGAAAACTTTTAGAGATTAGGAGATCGTCCCATTTTGAGGAATCTATTTTAGTAAATACATTACCAAATAGTCACAAATCCTTCTCAATGCTGAGGTACTTAGGAGTCTTTAATCTGATGGATCGCTTTCATGAGTTCAAGAACTAGCATTGCCAATTCACTAAGTGGGTGAATTCTTATATGTTCTTGACTACCATGGGAAGGAGTCCAATGTTGGTTTCCTCAGTCACCCCTCAATTCTATCTACACTTTTGAAGATTTCTCTTGAACATTTTTGCACCAATTTACTAGTAATAAGCTATACATAAGGAATTTGTAGAGCTTGCTTCATTTTCTAATAAGGAGAAAATAAAACTCTAAGGGAGTATTTGAAGCAGTTCAAAAATGCTAGCGCCTTCACATTGGGGTTGCTTGAAAAAACTACCAACTGTTATGATGATCTATTGCAAAAAGAAAAAAATGTATATATACATATGTTGAAAAAGTTTACAATATTAAATAGAAAGATTTAGGTGAGGAAAGAAAATAAAGGAGCAATGAAGTGAGATAAGTGAAAAAGCCCAAGTTATTAAAAAGGATTAGAACTATCCTATTCATCAAGAAGTTTGAACACTATACACCTTTGCTGTAGTGCTTTTGTTAGGAAGTGTTTGCTTTTGTTTGAGGTGCTATCTGAATATGTTTGTGTCAAAGAAAATAAACCATTCAAAACCTAAAATATTCAATTTTCGCAAATGACAAACATCAACAATTCAACTCGATACAAAAATATTATAGATCACACTTAATATTTTTAAAACCTACCTATCATATCTATATCAGTAACTTAACAGTCTAGACTCTATATATCTATACATTTATTGGGTCTATTACTTTATGTGTTGCCTAGTCTAGTCCACTATTTAAAAAATTTGATCAAATCGTCCGATCAAACCGTCAACCAACAAACGAACTGATTTGATTTTCTCAAAAAATTGAAAAACTAAAAAAACACCATATTTTGTAAAAATTGTTCAGATCGATTGGTCAGACCAGTGAACGTTCATGGTTCAATTAAACCAAATTTGTTTTTTTATTTAATTTTTAATGAAATTTATTTATTTATTTATCTAAGTACAAAGTTTGAAGGCTAAGGTACACTTCACAAGATATCTAAAAGTAAAAAAAGAAAGGCTTAGTTTAGAGTTTAGAATTAATTTACATACTCTCAACTTTAAAATTTAGACTTGATATATTTAAATTGCTGCTATCGTTTATTATATGAATTGTGAAATTTAGATTGTAATATTAAACAATATCATTTAAACTTTTTATATTTTATATTTTGGCATTTTACTAATTTTAAGCAATATATATTATAAATGTATATTTCATAATTATGGCATAAAGATTCAACTGTGGTTTAATTATGGTTTAATTAACGATTGACCCAGTGAGCCGTGAACTGATAAGTTTTTCAATTTAATGAATGGTTTGATTTTTTGAACATTGGTCTGATCTATCTTCATCACTCCTTATCTGGGATAAAGAACATAATGAAACAATATAACTATGTATGTTTGAATGATTTAGTGAGTTATTAATAAAGGAGCAATATGCATATACAGAGTGTAACAAATTAATAAGTACTGAGTCAACGGAGAACAATCACGATTATAATAGATGTACAGGGTATTACATAAACAAAAGAATGCAACTGGCTAGATAGATTAATAAATAGATAATATATCAATCACACTTGCCCAAAACCTGCTATTGTTGGTTCTCCTATCATATCACTCCAATTTCAAAAATACAAAAAAACCTTTATCTCTTGAGTGATCAGCTAATTAAAGTAATCATATACCAAGCATGGCTAGCTACTTGCCTTACCCTACATAGAGATAGTTACCTCCAACTAACTATAGGATATGATAATAATTGTAGGGTATTGGTCGAAGACCAACCATCGTTAGTTCGTTTTGCCTGGTAGTTTTTTAGTATCGATTTCAGGGCCCACCCCCAAAGGTATTAATAGATCTGTGTATCCTAAGTATAATATGTTTTACTAATAGCAATAAACTATCCAATAGCAGTACAATAAACAAATAAACTCACAATAATAAATGAACAATCAATCAGTTAATATTGAGCTTATACCAAGGTAATAGTCACGACAATAAAAAAAATACATTTCGAGATCTACTTTTAGGTTATCCAACATAATCGCCAATTTTAGGTGAAATAATATACATCACAATCAACTAGGAACCACAGTTAGTGTAAAGAGCAATGTATGGTAAAATTTCACAAATACTTTACTTTTTCATAACTTTAGTGAATAGGAATTAGATTAATCATTTGGTTTCAGAATTCAACATCTCAAGATAGATAGAAAATTCAAATAACAATGGTTTTAGAGTCACTACAAAGAAGAAAGGAAGTCCAAATAGATTGTCAAAAGCAACACAATAATCAAAGATCAATATGGCATAGGTGAACGACAATTTTCAATGAAGAAAGGATCAAACAATAATGATATATTTACTAATATATATATATATATATATATAAGATAAGAATTCACATCATGTGAGATTGAGAATTTGGATAATAATGGCTTAAGAATTTCAGGCAAGAAAACTAGTTTAGTTAGATTGTCAAAATTCCCTACAAGAGTTAAACCATGGTACAAAACAAACAAACAACAAGCATTAATTCTCAACTCAAGTATGATCAAGAATATATTAACAAATACATATGTATTTTCCCTAGAAAAGAAATCTAGTATAAACTCACCTATCAAGTGTAGCAGGGTTTCTTAGTTGTTTGAATTGCTCGCGTCATTATATTGTAGACAATCTAAGAACTGACATAAGATATCTTGAGTTACCATCCCATTAATTCTCTAAGTCTTAATTATAAATATAGCTAGTGTATTTATCAAGCTTTTAAGGCTTAACTTATTACTTTAGATTATGGTTAAAGAATTTAACATATATCATTTTACCTTAGTTTGTATTACTTACTCAAATACTTGACACTTACACCAGTTCGTAATTAGGCTTAGCTTAAGTCTAGTTGTATTCAATCCTAGATAATTCAGAGAAACTATATAGCGCTTATAGTAAATTGGTTCTCAACTTAGTTCAAGCATATTCACTCACACATTTCATTGTCTGTAAGCTTCATCCATAAGTTTTGAATCTTAATATAATATATTGTCATCGATCATGTTCCTAATTACTTGGTTTCCTCCAACTTTTCAACTCTAGTCTTCAACTAATTCTCATTGCAATGTCTTTTATCTTCTTATTTTCTAAGTGTAGGTTTGATTTTTTGCATTGTCCATATTTTTTTATCATTAGGTCCTAATCTTATAATTGAATTTTCCATTTTATAGTTATAAAACTAACACATATGAGTCTAAATTGTAACTTAACAACTTTAGTTGTGTTAAAAATTACATTTTGATCTAAAGTCTTAACCAAGTTTAGAAAAGCAATCAATTCAAAGTCAATTATGAAATCTTATCTAAAATGGACGAATTGAGGTCCAATCTCAAGCCAAAATTTATCCAAACAAGCTCAGAACTAGTCCCTTAAACTATTGCACCATTACCATCACAGTGTTGGCTACCAATTGTTGTGTGTAATTGGAGATGATGGTTGTCATTGCCAATAAGTGCGCTCCAATGTCAGGAAAAAACCCCCATATCAATTTTTAATTTCAACGATGGAAAGCAGGTCAATTTACCGTCCAAAGGCATTGTTACCTAGCACTGTTGTGTCGTGACCATCTCAAATTCCTACACCACTAGGTCAAAACCTCAGATTGAAGCTATTAATGTCATGCCCATGAGAGTTCAACCAAAATCCCTCTAAACCTAACCCCATTTAATCATAAAAAGTGGTTGAACCACCAAACCCGCCAATTGTTAGCATTAATTTTCGGCGACATGCTTGATTGTTTTTGGGTATTTTTGTATGTGGTTTTGCTTCTTTTAGCTGAGAAAAGCTAACTATGATGTTAGTTTCTAGTTTTTGGCCTTTTTTCAGCTGTTCACACATTAGGTGGGGTTGGGGTCAGTTTTGAGAAATTAATAAATCTTCGTCATTAATCTTATATGTAGAAATATTTTTAGCCTTTTTAGATTAACTCCAAAACTTTTTAGCTAACTTCAACTGTGCCTAAGAGTTTCAACTACCTTACAATTTGACCCCTGAACATTAATTTAGCCCTTTAAAGTTTTATTTTTTATGCATTGATCCTTAACAAATTTAATTTTAGGCAACTAAGTCTAACGAGATCTATTTTAACACCCTTAAACTTTTAATCCTCTCACGTTGACCCCCTGAATTTTATAATTTTGGGCAATTAAGCCCTTTTCTTATTTGCAATTAAATCCCTCAATTCTAATATTTATGTGGAACCTTAATTAATTTAATTTTGAGCAATTTCCAAGTATAATTTATTTGATCCACCTATCATTTTGTTAATTCAATTTGCAATTTATAAACCGAAAGGTCAGGGTGTTATATTTGATGCGACCCTGGGAATAATTGATGCTAGCAATGCTAAGGAACTTATTGCATTAGCTACGAAATGCAAAGAGGCTCCTACCCAACCTAGGTTGGATAAATTTTGTAGACTCTATAGTAAGTATGGATACATCATCAAAGAGTATGGTCACTTGACAAATGAGCCAGAATAATTAGTGTAGAGCGGCCACTTGGATAAATTTGCAGAGACCACAATATGTCTATTGGTGCAACTTAATTCCAAAGATGATCAGTCTTGTTACGATGTCTAACTTGATGAAGAAAGGATTTAGGAACATGTAGAAGAGCTTAGGAGAGAGCACCCCTTTCCTAAAAGAGTAATACACATGATATACAGAGGACTAGGAGATGGAGACACACATAAAACTCGATGGGCTTAAGCGAGTAAAGAAAGAAGTAATAGTTATTTCTTTAGCTAACTCAAACGATTATATAGTTTCATTGATTAAAAATGGGTACAACACCACCTTACTTTGTTCATCATTACCATAATAGTCAATTATGAGGTAACTTGCATTTTTTTGAGAGTTTGGTTGATATTTTATTCTTTGATGTTTTTTAATATATAGAACTAAGTGATGTCTAAGTGGGAGATGTTGAGATATCTCCATTCAGATCTACAAGAGAATTAGTTCGGTCATTGGGATAGGTCGATTATAATTTTTCTTTGCATAGGAATATATTGTAAAATATAGATGGTGAAGTTCTTGGCGACAGATGCCCTATTGATCTATAATATGATATTTAGGCAGCTAATATTGAGTATTTTTCAAGTGATAGCATTATCCTACCACATGAAGATAAAGTATGTTATAGATGAGATAGTTGAAGAAATGATAGAAGACTAATATAGCACCCAGAAGTGCTATGTAGTTGTAATACAAAAAAGCAATAATAAACACAACAGGATATTTGAGGCAAGCTAAAGTGGACCTTCTTAAGGAAAACATTAAGAAATATTAGCACATGGAGCCAATGGATAAGCTACTTCCTATACAGCTAGTCTTTGGAAAGTTAGACAAATTTACTGCTCCTAGGTTAAGCTAGATTATATTTCACTTTCACAGTTTGGAATTTGGTAGAGATAGACTTGAGAATCATGGAACATAAATTGAAAGCGGATTCAAAAGTGAAACTAGTAAAGCAAAGAAAAGGTATTTGGACTTGAGAAAGACTTGATTATTTAGAAAATTATGGATATCATGCATGATATTGTGGAAATTCAATTCCTTGAATAGATATATATCAAATTTGGTCCATGTGCCTAATGTAAACAAATAGAGAATGCACATTGACTTTTGAGAACTTAATAAAGCTTGCCCAAAGGACTTGTACCTTTTGCCTTGGATAGATTAATTGGTAGATTCCATCTCTAGATGTAAATTTCTCATCATGATGGATGCATCCCAATATCACCAAATCATTTGTATCCTGAAGAAAGGAAAAAAGTGAGCTCTATAACATTTAAAGGTATTTTTTGTTACGTTATTATTACCTTTGATCTTAAGAATGCAGGTACCACCTATTAAAAGCTAGTAGATCAAACATTCAAAAAGTTTCATAGCTAGAACATAGAAGTATATGTGTAGAACAAAGATGTATATACGTATCAAACATTTGCTATACTTTACAAAAACTAGAATATGTTATATCGGTTGTTACTATATATGGGAATGAGATTTGCAAGTTAGAATGAGGAACTTAAGATGCATGGTTCTAATGAACTCCAACCCTCACATACAAAATATAACTATTATAGCTCTAAACACCCTTTTACGTTAGATGAAGTACCTTTCCATTACTACAATCTTTGGGTAGGCGGCTTAAAATGACTCTTATTGTCCTATTGTAATAATTCTTGGTAAGAAGAATTCTCATGCCTTAATTGGTAGAAAAAACCTACAATCCCTTGGGAGCCCTTGACCCACAACAGATAGAAAAAGATTTATTCAATCACATAGCCTGGCATCTAGATCATGAATGTTTAGATTCCATATTATGCAAGGAGATATTGCCTCGATGAATATTTAATTTCTATTAAAGTGATGTTGGAGGCAAGAGTTCATTTTGGCCATGGTACTAGGAAATGGAATCTTAAAATAGCCTTTGTAGTGTTGAAGGGTGAGCTAGGACTCTAGAGTCACTCTTCCTAGATACCACTCAAGGTTGGTATCAATCCCTCTTGGTGGTAAGAAGTAAGATGAAAGGGAAGCTCACATTTGTTTTCACCTAGAATTCTTGTTGTATGTCTTTTATCCCTAAGAGGTTTTCCTCTACCACCTAGTTTTTTTGAAAAACTCTATTTATTCTAGTATAGATGGCAGGCAAATCTATATTTTCCATCTCTCCTAAACTTTCCCTGATCTTTAACCTATGCTATGTGAAGCAAAATAAGATTTCCAAAAAGTAGCACACATTGTAGAAATTTATCATAAAGCTAAACACCACCAAGTGCACTTTCAAAGTAAAGAGTGAGAAAATCCCAGACTACCTAGTCACTAAGTAAGAAGTAGAAGCTATCTTGAAGAAGATGTGTGCAATATAACAATAAATGAGGTCCAACAGTTGGCAGTAAGAATAGACACTCTCAGTTAAGCCACTTTATTTCCAAATCAACAAGCATAAGTCTTCATTTCATAAGGGTCATCAAGAAAGCTAGCAAGTTTGAGTGGGGTGAGAAAACACTAGCTACCTTTAAAAAACTCAAGAAATACTTGGTGAAGCTATATTTACTAACAAAGACAACTAAATGAAAATCCCTCAGCTCAATTTTATTGAGGAAGCGTGGAGTTACCTAAATACCAATATATTGTATTCGTAAGTTGCTACATGCTATAGAGGTGAGATATAACAAACAAAAAAATTGACCTTCATGTTAGTGATAATAGCATAGAGACTCAGACCATCTTTCCTACCAACCATATCATCGTTCGAACCATTCCTAAAGTAGATCTTAGGTAAAACATACATGGTTAAACTACTAGTTAAATAGTCCATGAAATTAATGAGCATGATATATAATATGCCCCTAAGATTGCCATCAAAGCACATAGCTTAGTAAATTTCATGATGGATGTTTCCACCTTTAATGAAGAAAACCTATGGATAGTTCATGTGGATAGCTTACTCAGTAAGGTTACGTAGAAGTGGAGTAGGAATTGTGCTCATTTCCCCTTTAAGAGATGAAATGGAATTCACTATCAATTTTGTTTTAAGGCTTCTAGCTAATATAGCAAGGAAACTAACATCAAGAAATAAACCTTATGGCTTAAAAGCCAAGTGTCGACCTGAGCAACAACAATGCCTTCCACCCAGACCAAGCGTTGCTAAGGGAAATTGACATAGGCAAGCTGACCTTAAGATGTTAGTGGTTGGTTTTGGAGGTTGTAACCTTACTTTGGTTTTTATGTCTTTCCAATCTACTAGATCAAATGGTGGGCCTTCACTATGTGCCCTTCCTTTTTTGCAGTAGTAGCAGACTTCAGAGCATACTCTCGTTACTAAGCGAGTGATGTAGTCAACTCTTAGCTAGGCAATAATACACATATATGTATGACAGATAGAGCAACCTGTCCACTAAACTCAAGTGAAAAACTCCATTTTAACCTTAGTTTTGATGAACTTAATCCGGCTTGAAACAGGGGCTTGAAAGTAATTTCAAAGCTAAGACGTTGTATAAATCCCTTTATTCGTAGCGCACAATGTACATATCTGTTACCACTCTACCTCTGCCTATTCTTCTCTATATTTTTTCTTCTACATTATACTAACAACTAAATAGCATTAGCTGAGGCTACCTCAGTAAGTCTAATGTATTCTTTGTGGTTGTAGGTTTAACTCGTATATCTCTAACTAAATTATGTTTGACCTTCCGATCAAGTCCCATCATCTATTTTGTGTAATTCTTTCCCTACACTTTACAAAGATCAAAATCTATTACATCACTTGGTACTGTTTAGGTGAACAAGATTTTCAACTTAAAATAAGAAACTTCAGATGTGCCATTTTAATGAAACACCAACTTTCCAACCCAAAATGTAACTATGATAGCCCTAAACACCCTCTTACCTTAAATGGATTACCTCTACATTACTACAATCTCTAATGGATTAGCTGAAGGTAACTTTAAGATTTCCAGAAAATGGCTCTCTGGAAGGCTAGCGCAGCGGTGATGTTTCTCACATTTTGAATATCCATAAAAGGTTTGAATGTCCTTTATTAGTAGCAATAGATATCAAAACCACTTGGGTACGAAAAATATTAGTGAACATAAATAACTCATCCAACAACATTCTAAATACTACAATTTCCACAATGAACCTAGGGGAACTCTAGTTGAATAATATCAATGCACTACTTACAAAGTTTAATGGCAGAAAATCTTTCCAATTGAATCTGTCAACTTACCTACATTGCTACGTATGGCATCATGATGTAGGATACTTATGATAACATACTTGGTCATCAATGCTCCATTAACGTATAGTGCTATTTTGGGCAGAGCAACTCGCAAAATTTTCAAGTTATAGTATCCATATACTAGTAAAGGGTAAAGTTTTTAACTCCATTGAGTACAGGTGAGATAACTTACAGCATGTGAGAAGCCTTATAATATTATGCCCTCTTTTCAACATTGTTACTTCCCATTAAGTCCATTTTGTCCATAACAGTATACAGGCAAATTACTACTATCGAAGCTCCTAGAGAACTTCAAGAAGTAGAGTTTGGAATACTTTATTTTAACTAGTCAAAGATTATAAGTCCATTGAGTTCAAGCTTAGCAACCTCAAAAAGACAACCAAGATTAGATCATAGCTACCTACTAATATTGAGCTCCAACTAATAAATTTCTTATAGGAGGAATAAGGATGTCTTCTTTTGGATTGCCTTTAGCCTATAAGAAATCAACTCTAATTGCATCATTCACAAAGGGAATATTGATCCTTAATTTAAACTTATCAAATAAAAGAATAGGATTTTCTATGATGCAAAAAATAAGATAATCATGGAAGAAGTGAACAAGCTCTCGGATGTAGGGTATATTGGTGAAATATAATTCACTGAATGGTTGTATTATATGGTATTGGTCGCAAAGTAGAAAAACAAATAACGAATGTGTAATAACTTTATTGACCTCAATAAGAATTACACTAAGCATCCATATTCTCTAGCAAGAATACACCTCTTAGTTAACTTTACCATTGGCTGTGCTCTACTTAGTATGAAGAATGCCTTCTAGGGTTACTATCAAATATATATGGCATAAGAAGGCATAGATAAAATACTATTCACATTCATAATAGCTTTTATTGTTTCTTGGTAATGCTTTTGGCCTTAAAAATGCATGAATGACCAACCAAAGACTATTCAATCACATGTTCAGTGAAGTAATTGGCCACTCTATGGATGTTTACATGAATAATATGACAGATAAAAGCATAGTATAGGTTAACCACCTAAAAGACCTCTACAACACATTTCCATCTTTAGAAAATGTAAGATGAAAGTAAATCCTTCAAAATGCACTTTTAGAGTATGAGAGGGTAAGTTTCTGCAATATATGGTGAGTCACTAGGGGAATCAAAACAAAACCCCCAAAAATACAGACACTACAACACATAATTATGCCAAAATCGGCAAGAGAAGTTCAAAGCCTAGTAAAAAAAAAGTTATCCTTAGTTGTTTTATTTTAGGTTGATGATAAAATCCTTTCCTTCTTCAAAATTTTTTAGAACATAAGTAGTTTAATGAATCAATGAATGTAATAGATCTTTGGCTATTTTTTGAAAGAATACCTATAAACCCCACTGCTTTTAGTGGAACTTAATTTTGGAGAAATTGTGTACATATATTTGACTATTTCAATTAATGATATCAATTCTGTTTTAATTTCAATAGATGACACTACTTATTAACCTGTACATTACATTAGCATAATCCTCCAAGATGCGAAAAGGCAACTAATTAGAGATAAAAAAATTTGCACTTGCTTTGGTCACTATAGCTAGGAAGTTGCTGTTTTACTTCCAGTCACACTCAATAACTATTATGACCAATCAACCACTAAAGTAAGTACTAGTGAAATCAGATACTATAGGTAGACTCGCCAAATAGGCCATTAAACTGTGCCCAAGACATTAATCAAAGTGTAGATTTGGCGGACTTCATTAATGAGCAAATCAAACTTCCCAATGAGAATGATTAGTTGACCTTGTGAACTTTTGGTTGATGGATTCTTCACTAGCAAGAGTGGCAGCATAGGAGTCTCACTCTGCCCTCCTAATGGCATAGAACTAAATGTTTCTTTGAAATCAAATTTTCAAGTTATAAATAACAAGATAGAATATGAAGCTTCGATTGTTGGAATGAGCATGGCTTTAGAGTATGCCCAGGGTTGGGTTGCTCATAGCAATAATAGATTTGCAATTGGTGGTGGGGTATTTTAATAGGTTGTATGAGGCTAAGGAGACCACCATAATCAAATACCTCACTAGAGTCAGAGAATTGCAAGTTAAGTTTAAAACCTTTAACTTCAGCTAGGTGCCTTAGTTCAAAAATGAAAGAGCTAATGTATTTTTCAAAGTTTGCTGAGGAACTAAAGAATAAATAAGTACCTTTTAAGTTGCCGACCAAATAGACATTTGACAGCGAGTCGTAACTAAAGATAGTTTGTTTATATTGCCTTTGGAGAGGGTTGAACCCAGTTAGTATTGAGATAATTCAAGATGAGTTATGGGATGAAACTACAAGTTGTAGCAAGAAGAATAATCATTTGTGCAAGAAAATGGTGCTGAAGGGTGTTGTACAATTGATCACTTGGAAATAATTTTCAAGGAGCTGTGACAGATTTATGTCAATTTTTTTTAATAAACTACTTTTATTGAGAATGAACTAGGTGGTAAGCCATATATCATTAGAATGCTACTGATGTCTAGTTTTTAACACAATAAATGATTCTCAAAAAGAATTTTGTTGTAGAGAGTTAAGGTGAAATTACTAAGGACTGCTAGATCAATGTGTAGTTGTGGCTGCTTTCAAGAATATTAAAGGGCACTAGGTTTGAAACATATTTTAATAGTTTTTTTCTTGGCTATTGTGTTTGTTATGCTTTTATTTAATGTTTTCTAGTTGTACTATTAGTTTCTACATTTTTTAGATCATAATAAGTGTCTTACTTTGGAAGCATTGTATGTTTGGAGGGTTTTAAGCTTTACAAGGCCACCTTTCATAATCATTTCCAATAGAATATTTTTGAAGAGTATAATTCCTATTTTGTGCTCATGACTTATCTTAAAGAAGAGAAATCTTCTTGCTGTTATTCTAAACTCTTAGATGAATTCATAAAATGTTGAGTGCTGTTACATAATTTGAGTGGTACTCGGTGGTTCCTCCTATTTTTTCATATTTTTTTAGTATCACTAGCTAACAAGATGAGATAATTGAGTATCTCAAAGATGAAAAGCTCCCTAATGAGTCATAGCTTGATGCCTCTGACTTGCGCCTCATGGTATTTTCTATGTCGACTGGGTTACTTTTCAAGAAGTCATTCACATGCTTACCACTCTGCTTGAGGCCAACATAAGTTTTGGCAGTGTTACAAGAAATACATGCAAGGGGTTGTGGAAACTACTCCAAAGGCTGCTCACTTGCTCACAAGATCATTTGATAGGGTTATTTTTGGCCAACTTCAATGAAAGACGCAATAGAATTGTCCATGAAGTGAGAGCTTTGTCAGTTCTATTCCAAACTCCTCACCAGACCAAGCTCCCATAACAAATATCCCAATATGATGGCCATTCAATCAATGTAGAATTGACATTATTAGACCTTTCCCTATGGCCAAAGAAAAATTTTTATATTGGCAATTAAGTATTTTAGAAATTACACCATTTAGGCCTTCATTTCAAAAAAATATTATAAGAATATTTGGATTATCTAAGATATTATTGCCTGACAATAGTTAGAGTAAGTGCAAAAAGAATGTAGAATGGCGGGACGACCTTAGAATTCAATAGCAATTGACCTTCATGTGCAATCAACAAGCCAATAATTAGATAGATCACTAATAGAACCATCGTCAAGTACATCAAAGCTCGATTGGAATGGGGACAAGGTAAATAGGTAGATGATCTCTCGAGGTCTCATAGGGCGCTCCTTAGGAGTATATACAGTAGCGCACTGTGCGGCTAATAGCTGGCCGCTCAGGAGCTATGTCTGCCAAAACTCGATAACAAAACCAACAAGAGCCCAACTACTGTCAAACTCGATAACCGACAACCCATAAGAGCCCAACAACTGTCAAGCTCGATAACCGTCTACCAACAAGAGCCCAACCACTGTCAAGCTCGGTAACCGTCAACAAATAGGAAAACTTTAAGAGGCACGATCAACTGGAAAGAAAGCTTGCATTCATTGATGAAAATAGCATTACAATATTTATAATTACTAGAGCAACAACAGACGTTGAGGGGGACTCTAGCAAAGTACAGTACATCTCAGCTTCAACTACGCATTCCCCCCTATAATAGGCTAAAAAAAAGATTTCTATCGTGACAACACTAGATATTGAAAAGTTGAAAATTACAACAAAATGGCAGCATCCTGCCTACATATTTACAAGAGGGAAAA
>JACGDI010005427.1:501664-538909 GCA_014898725.1 Jacaranda copaia | reverse complement strand
TTAGATCTCGTAAAGCCCACCTGGCATTATATTCAACATTCTCTGGGAAGAACTATTGTCTGATTACTTCTTAGAGTAGATCCCACATGTCCATACGCACCCGATGTGCCTGGATATCTGCGTACTTAGTCCACCATCATAATTTTGCATCACCCGTCAAATACATGGTAGCGGTTGCCACTTTTCTCATTTAATCCTCAATATTAGCAGCTAAAAAGTATTGTTCCATATCAAAAAGAAAGTTCTTGACCTTCTTTGCCTCTCTAGCACCGTTATAAGACCTAGGCTCTGGAATTCGAAGCTTAGCAACTGGGTCTGGAGTAATGGCAAGTCCATTACTCACTGCTCTCTGAAGCAAGCCAATCTGAATCGACATTGCTTCCATCTCCCGTCTCAAATCAGCCATGTTGTTTGCCGTCAGTGCCTCAGTCAAGGCCTGACAAACATCTCTACTCTCACCCAACTATGAGTGGAGATTCATGATCTCTACCTCCAGTTCCTCAACCTTTTCCTCCAAGGTCTCGACCATATACCACAACCTGGAGTTTTCATCCTCCAGTGCATCCAATCGTTGTTTCGTAGTACCAACCCATTTGGGGCTTCATTCTCTAGCCCCACCACATTTGCGAAAGCTGCAGGTTCTAGCGCCATCGCCTCGGCCTCGTGGATCAAGAGCCGAGGCTCTGATACCACTTCTCACAGGGCGCTCCATAGGAGTATGTACAGTAGCACACTGTGCGGCTAGTAGCTGGCCACTCGAGAGCTACGTCCGCCAAAACTTGATAACAAAACCAACAAGAGCCCAATTACTGTCAAGCTCGATAACCGAAAACCCACAAGAGCCCAACAACTGCCAAGCTCGATAATCATCTACCAACAAGAGCCCAACCACCGTCAAGCTCGGTAACCATCAGCAAATAAGAAAGATTTAAGAGGCACGATCAACTGAAAAGAAAGCTTACATTCATTGATGAAAATAGCATTACAATATTTACAATTGTCAGAGCAACGACAGACGTTGAGGGGGACTCTAGCAAAGTACAGTACATCTCAGCTTCAACTATGCATTCCCCCTTATAATAGGCTAAAAAAAGATTTCTATCGTGACAACACTAGATATTGAAAAGCTAAAAATTACAACAAAACGGCAGCATCCTGCCTACATATTTACAAGAGGGAAAACAAAAAAAAAGGCCTACACCTAGGACATGGTAGATGAACTTCTTGGAGTGCAAGTCTATTGATGTAGGTTGATTGAGGGGCCGAAGGGGCGGCCTGAGTACCCTGTAGATGGTCAAGGGACCCGAGGGCGAGGGCGACCCTTGACACAAGGGTACTCATGCATACAAAATGACTCCAAGAACAACCATAGAAGAAACACCATATAGCTTGGTACTCGAATTAGAAGCAATTATCCTTTTCAAATTGTTACATAAAATAGAAAAGGTCTTGCATTAAAACCTAAAAATGATAAGGCTAGTTTCTTCGATTTGGAACCACTCGATGAAAGAAGGCACATTACAAAAAATTTTTGTAACTGAATATTCATTGACAACTTTTTTTGGCCATTGTTCTAACAAAAATTCTATAAAAAAATCTATTTTTTTTATTTAGCATTAAATTGTTTACTGACCGAGGGAATTATCCGATGCTATTCCATTGGAAAATTAAATTTTTTAGTCTCCAAGAATCTTTCTTTTCTTCCCTATTTCTTTCCCTTTCTGCCTCTTCATTTTATCTCCTTCTCTCTCCTTCTTGAAGCTACTAATGAAGAAGAGAGTGCTACCACCAACCCACAGCTTACCACAACAGCTCCACCACGATGGCCACTACAGATTTTTTTAGTTTAATTATGTTAATATTTTCATACATGTACTATTGATATAATGTGCATGTGTTTATATGTGTGTGTGTGTGTGTGTGTGAATGAATGTGTGCATTTATATATGTGTGTATATGTATGTATGTATTTGTGTTGTTTGGAAATTAATTATGTTTTTAATTTAAATTATGTGAAAGATTTTATTTATGGATTTAGTTTGTTGGTATTTTATGAGTATGTATTTATAAATGTTGAAAATGATTGATATATTATGGTTTAAAGTTTTAATTCTATAGATATTAGGTGTTAACTTAGGGCTTATGTTTGTTTTTGTTTGTTTTAATTTATTAATATGCATTTATTATTTTAGATGTTGATGTTTTAGGGTTTTATTTGTCTAATTTAGTGTTGGGAATTTACCAATTAATTAGTACGTTTTTGTATCTTAATGTCAATATATAATTTAAATAACTATTTAATATTAATTTGAATTCTTATTAATTATTATATGTTTGTTAAATTATGTTTGTTAATGATCACATCATTTATAAAGTATGATATAATCAATATGTAACTGTGTGTCATTAATTTTTTATATTTAGAAAGTTTTTATTGAATTAAATTATAATTATTCTTTTTAATTGTAATTTATAGGTAGTTTAGTTGTTGATATCTAGCACTTTTATACATTTGCTTCCCTAAGGTCTCTAATTATGTATATTTTGATAAGGTGAGCGTGCTTTTCTCCTATATATATATATATATATATATGGATTACTCTTGTGGAAATTTTATATCTTATGAATAGAAATTATGTGCTAAGTTTAGAATTTAGAATTTGTGGTTTAGATTGGAGGATGGGCTTTAGGGGAAAGGGTGGAACTTTTTCATTTGTTGCTATTAGATTATTATTTGTTTGCATGTACATGTATGGAGTAATAAAGTGATTTTATGTTGAGTAATTCTTTTACCGTGTTTTGCGATATGTGTCCTTATGAATCTACTTAGATATATCCAAATAGTAATGAATTATTTGGATATTTGGTTTCTAGTTATAATACAAAATCAACTGATCCTTTAATTATAATTTTCAAATCAAACTCTACTTAAAATTATGAACAAATACGAGTAATATATTTGTCATACATTAACACTCTATTAATATCAATAACATAATTTTTCTAATTATGTAGATGGATAGTATTCCTCCACATAGAGTTTGAAGGTACAATAGGTTGTATCCTGGTCGTGCTAGAATTAGGTAGGAATTTATGGATAGGGTTGAGGAATTTGTTATTCACGTACACGGTTTAGCCTAATTTGCGAGAGAAGGGAAAATTAGGTGACCTTGCCAGTGGTATCAAATGAAATGTTGATTGTTAAAACTTGATAAAGCTCAGATGCACTTGTATAGGGTAGGGTTTCAAAAATATTACTACTACTAGACAGACCATGGAGAGTTAGATCCTTACATGTAAACTATAATTATGCATTTGATTACGAGGCAACAACTAGTGGTCAACAGGATTAGTATCCTAGTAATGAGTTGAATAGATATATAGAAATGGTACATAATGCAGTTGGGATTAATTTCATTTATAAGGTGCGCTATTTCAATCTGGCAGTGACAAAGAACCCAATGAGAATGCTCAAAAGTTATATAACTAGTTATCTAAGTACAATAAGCCATCGTGGGATAGATGTGAAATGCACTCTCCTTTATCTATTGCTGTGAGAACACTCAGCACTAAGAGTGACTATAATTTATCTCATAATACGACAGATGATGTGCTACAATTAATGACTGAGGCCACATAACAAAGGAGAGGTGTACTTGTTAATTACTATAAGGTATGAAAGCTAGTTTGTAGGCTCGACTTGGTGACCAAAAAATTGATTGTTGTATGAATTGATGCATATTATATCACAAAGAAGATGCAAATGACAATCAATGTACGTTTTGTAAAGCTCTTAGGTACTAATCTTAGGATCAAACAAGAGGTAAAAGAAAGCTTCAAAATATGCTAGTGAAAGGAATACACTATTTACCTCTGATTCCTGAGTTGCAGAGGTTATATGCGCTAATGAGTTTAGCACCTCACACGATATGGCATCAAGACAACTGTCATTCAGACAGTGTCATGTGTTATCCATACGACGAGAATGCTTGGAAACAGTTTGATTTAACACATCTTGAATTCGCTAGTGACACTAGAAATGTGAGGCTTGGTTTATGTGCTAATATATTTACACCTTTCACTTAATCTGCATCACTATATTCATGCTGACTGTTATAGTGATACCATATAATTTGTGTTCTCAAATATGTATGACATTGCTATATATGTTTTTAACATGTATTATTTTTGGGCCAAGAAATTCAAAAGCCATGATAGATGTCTATTTGCAGCCTTTAATTGATGAATTGAATGAATTTAGGACATTAGGTGTTCTCATTTATAATGTTAGAACAAAGAAAAATTTTATCATAAGAGTTGCTTTGCTGTGGATAATAAATGATTTCCCAGCTTATAATATGTTGTCATGGTGGATGGTAGTAGGTAGATTGGCTTGCCCATATTGTATGGAACACTCAAAAGTATTCCATCTAAAAAATGGCCAAAAAAGCTATTAGTTTGACTACCTTCAACAGTTCTAGATCATGATCACCAATTCAAGAGAAACACTATTAATTTATTAAAGAATTGGGTTGAGAAAGATTCTATTCCTCCTTTGTTGAATGGAGGGTAACTATGGGATTTGGTATGTGGTTTGCCCAAGGTTACTGAATATGGTAGTGTTCTCAGAATCTTGATGTATGGTGTGCGACATAATTGGACCAAGCGGAGTATATTTGGGAATTGCTTTATCAAAAAACTAACTTATTGAGATATAATTTGGATGTTATTCACATAGAGAAAAATGTGTTGGATAATATCTTCAACATTATGATGGACATCAAGCGAAACACTAAAAATAATGTTAAGGCTCACTTGGACTTGAATGTTTATTGTAAGAGACGTAAGCTTGAGTTAATTCTAAATGAAAATGGGTAGTAGGCCAAGCCTAGAGCTAAGTGTGTTTAACACTCCCATCAAAGAAAAGTTCTATGTTAGTGGGTTAAGTCATTTCAAATGCCTAATGGATTTTTTTCCAATCTAGATAGGCATGTTGATACATAGGAGCATAAGTTCTAAGGATTGAGGAGCTATGATTGTCACATCTTCATGGAGAAATTACTACTAATTGCACTTAGAGAATTGTCAGACCATATATAGAAGCCCGTGGCTAAGCTTAGTCAATTTTTCAAGGACATATGTTCTACAACTTTGACACACAATGACTTAGATAGAACGGAGAAAAACATTCCTATAATTTTGTGTAAGTTAGAATGGATTTTTCCTCCAACCATTTTTGATTACATGGAGCATTTGCTAATCCATAAAAGAGGCAAGAAATGGAGGAACTGATGTAATATCAGTAGCTATACCCACTTGATAGGTAAAACATTATCTTAAATGATAAATTATTGAAATTGTTAAATACTTTTGATCATATAACTCTAAAGTATTATTTATATTTACACTTAGGGAGCTTGGTAGGCTAAAACAAATGTGAAGCAAAAAACACAGGTGAAGGGGTCTATCTATAAGGCATTTGTTTGTAGAAAGATATCCAACTTTTGCACCTACTACTTCTAATCCCATGCTCGTTCTTTAAGGATGATAGTCGATCAAATGATTCTGGTGAATGATGATTCTCCACCTACTTCGTCTATTTTCAATTAGGTCGGTTGTGCTATGGTGCATGCACAATTAGGTAGTTAAGCAATGCCGAGCTTAGAGTTGTAGCACTACATGTGTTGCTTAATTGTGAAAAGGTCAAGAAATACTTTGAGTAAGTCATTCGACTAACTAGCACTCATTTCAATTTCCCACATGGTAGCTACTAGTTCTTTTTTGGTTCTAATTAGTTATAAAATACAATTATGTGGTTATTTTGAGGACTACTTTGAGGTTAGCGATGCAGATGTCAATGTGAGGATTGTAAATAAATTCATCTATCAATTTAAGTCCTATGTGAGTATGTTTGTAGCATTCTTCATTATGCATGACCTTAGCAATAATACGAATTTGTCAAAAAACTTCCATGAAAACTAACACTTCGTGTGATAAATGATAGATTCATGATTTGAGTAATGGAATAATAAATCTATTCTTGCATGACATGGCTTGGAGCCCTAAAAACAAGTTAAGATATGACCCAAATACTTTGTAAATGGATTTAAATTCCACATAAATGTATGGAGTCTTGGAAATTAAAAAAGCAATGAATAGTGGTGTACAAGTGAAGGGAATCGGTGGGGTTGGTAGTGAGGATGACTATTACAGGATATTGATGAAGGTGGTTGAGTTAGAATACTCGCGAGAACCTACGAAGAAAGTAGTTCTATTCCATTGCGAGTGGTTCGATCGAACTCATATGAAAGGAACTCGTATAATGCATCCAAAATATCATATTGTTAAAGTAGGGAGAGGGGTAGGTATAGAAAGTATGATCCATATATATTTGCCCAGTAAGTGCAGAAAATTTTCTATGTTCCATATCTCAGAAGAATTAGGGATAAGATCAATTGATTGACTATTATAAAATTGAAGGCTGAAGGTTGAGTTGATTCATTAGAAGATGCTTATCAAAATGATAATCCAATGCATGTTGATGTAGTGAATTTAGATGATTTGATAAAGGATTTAATAAATCATAATCATCCTTTAGAAGGATGCCGATAGATTAGACACACAACATGCAAATGGTATGATTAGTTATGATGAGAAAGAACATGCGTGGACCTTGCAATGGTGAAGATGAATTTGAGGGAAAATTGCACTTTAGGTCTCATAACTTAGGGTCATTTTCAATTGAATCTCATTTATTTTGGAATTATCACATTAAGTCTCATAATTTAATTTTTTTTTTCACGTTTGGTTCTCCCTCCTCCATTCAATCAAATACTTATTGAAAAACACATGTGCCATACACATGGTTGTTAACAAGTGGTTTTGGGAGGAAAATTGACAAGGCCGAAGTTATGGGATTAAAAGTGCGATTTTCTCGGGCACTATTCATATTCATATTTTAAACACTCTTCAATGCTTATTTCCAAATTAAAATTTCAAATTTAAAAGAAAATATAACTTTAAATTATATTTTATTAAACAAGTATTTCTAAATTTAAATTATATTTAAAATTTAAATTATATTTTAAATTCTAATAACTTTAAATCATACATAGAAATAATGAAATTAAAAATAGTTTTTAATTTAAATTTTAATTTGAATTGATTTTTGATCTTTGTAAAATGATATTAATTAATGTAGTTTGTAAAATTGTCATAAATTTTTTCAATAATTTTCATAAATTTAAATTTAAAATATTCTAAATTACACAAAATAAATATTCAATTTTTTTAAACATTACACATTAAAGAATTTATTGTGCCAAGTGGCCTATGGCCTAGTGGCATAAATATCTCACATAATGTGCTAGATTAGATGTTCAAATTCTAATGGGCTCTTAATGTTCGCATGTGTTAAAAAAAAAGAAAGAATTTACAGTGTAAAACATTTCAACTATTAAAAAGTATTTAAAAGAAACTAAATTAAATAATTCTTTTCCAAACATGAGAAAACTTGTGATTTGTATTTAATAATTTTTCATGTTTGGAAATTTATTTAGATATTAACTTGTTAAATTTTTTGTTATTTTTAAAAAATAGTTAATTAGGAAATAAATTTTAAAATTTAAAATTTATAATTTCATTATATATTAATATTTAAATTTATAATTTCTCATTATTATTTTATTGAATAAGTTTTTTTTTTATCTAAATCTAAGTTATATTTAAATTCTATAATTTTAAATTATATTTAGAAATATTGAAATTAAAAATAATTTTTTAATTTAAATTCTAAAATTAAAATAATCATTCCAAATTTTAAATTTAATCAAAATATATTTAAATTAAAAATATAATTTAAATTTTAAAATTTATTTCCAAATTAACTAATTTTTAAAAATAACAAAAATTTAATAAATTAATAACTAAACAAATTTTCGAACAAGAAAAATTTTGAAATATAAATTATAATTTTTATCTTTTTTGGAAAGGAAATATTTAATTTATTTTTTAAAAATTTTGAATATTTTTGAAAATTTTTACATAGTAGAAGTATATTCTTTAATTTATAATAATTTAAAAAATTGGATATTTATTTCGTGTAATTTAAAATAATTTAAATTTAAATTTATAAAAATTACTGAATAAATTTATGATAATTTTCCCTTTTCCCCCCTTTCTTTTCATTCCCCCGCCCCCCTCTCTTTTATAGTTGATTTTCCCCTAAAATGAAGAGTGAACTGTGCCAGGCCAATTTTTCTTGTAAAACCTAATTGCTAATAGTTCATGTGGCACTCTAGCCAAGGTAATCTCTAAGCTGAGGTGCCACTAGTTCAAACTTAAGTTATAATATTAGAGACAACTAAGAAGCTTAAAATTCAATAAATCTTAAAAGGTAGCAGCATAATTCTAAACTCAAAAGAACACTACAATGAGTGCAACATACACATATTGAAAGTCTCCTAGTTAACATTTAGACATAACAATGATTTTCAAATCTTAAAGCTATGATTAGGTGTTGTCTATACGTAACACCTAGTGTATTACAAAATGGTCTCCCTAGGCGAGCCTTAAGCCCATAGCCTTTTTTCATACTTGTCTAGGAGGAGAATAAAGGATAATATAGTGGGGTAAATTATAAAGACTTAGTGAGGGAAATATGACAAAGAGTCAAAGAAAAACTATCAAAGGAGTAGCAATACAAACAGATTTATCATCAGCAAGACTTTACAATTAGAAATAAGATTATCTCAGAACATAAATGATACCAAATTCAGCAAATGGAACATCTCCATCCATATTGTTCCCAAAATAGAATACAGGCAAAATCAAATAGCAATAAATAGTAATCCAAAATATAATATTCACAATAGATTTTCTTTATTTCCCCATTAACCCGAGCATATCAGCTCCATCGTCCACAAGTACTCAGCTCGATCTATTATCCCAAGCATTCTGCTCAGAACGATCTATTATCGCAAGCATTCGACTCAATACCCAAGCACTTGGCTCGATCCATTATCCATATATATCAATACAATCAATAAATAGTAATCGATAAAGCCAAATAAATGATATGCATAACAATTCAATTAGGAATGCAGAATATGATTTGGTCGTTAAGACCTAAAATCAACTTAATAAGGTGGAAGCTGGCAAGGCTGTAGGGCATACAGGATAAATAACAAATAGGACAATAAGAGTTCTGGGCACTTGAACGGGTACAATTCAGTTTCAATGGAAATTGAAACATAAGGAATTGAAACAATTGAGGAACATTCACCTCTTAGAAAAAGTTAGGCTAACCCTCACCTTATTTGCCACAAAAATATTGTCCCTACTTACTGTCTTATGGATCTTGACTCCTTGTCACATAATCAAAAGAATGGACTTATCGTTAAAACACTTGTTTTAACTTTTTAAACAATAATTTAGTTGCTTATATTCTATAAGTTGTTTAACAATTAATACAATATTTTAACGTTCAATTCTAAAATTATCGAGGGTTAACATGCTAATGACATCGATAATACCATGATACTTATTAGGGTCATATTTGCTCCACTTAATTGATCAATTTAGATTCTGATATTATACTTGCAATGTTACATAAAGTCAATTATATTATTATAATAATCAAATCTACTAACCAAATTTTTCACTCATGTCTCATATACATTGAATTAGGGTTTTAATTACATACTTTTGCTTAATTAAATCAAGATTTATATATTATATTGCAAATTTGATCCACTAAGCGTTACGTATCTATTGTTTTATCCCAAGTCATGTTCTCATTTTAATAACAATTGAATAATTGGGAAATAATTTAGGACATTACATATTAATCGGTAATAATCCCAATTCTAATAACTTATCAAAAAGCCTAATTTCAAAACTCAATCTCCAAAAGCTAATACCACACAAGTGACCTCCATGATGAGACAAATATTCTATCTTGGAGCTGCTACCACTGTCGGTTGCCATTAGTTGCTGTTCGTTGCTAATAGGTTTGCTAACTATCACCACAAACTAGTGTGTCTCGGCAAATACAGTAAAATGCCTAAGATAATTTTTGGAATCATTATTGAAATAGGTGCTAATTGGAACTCTGATGCTACTACACCACCACTTTTGTTGTTGTGATTTCTCTCCAATTTCGTCGCCACCAGTAGTCAAAACTGGAAATTAAAGGTGCCAAAATACTCCCTGAGCTAATCTCTATGGGAACAACATTTCAAACTCCAGCTTTTGCAGCCCAAACCACCATGGCCAAAACTTTCAACTTAATTTTTCGGTGCCTTGCCAATTAATTCCCAATGCATGTGGTATGGTTGTGACCGCCACGATGAGAGAAAGAGATTCATAGGTAAAGTGTGGAGCTTCACCATTGATGGTAGAAGGTCACCAGAGAGATAAGATAAGGGGGTGCGTTGATGGAAATGGAAGGAAAATGTAGAGAAAATTGTATTTAAAATGAAATTTCTAGAAATTCAAATTTACCCCTAAAACTTATCTTTGTTTTTCAATTAGACCCCTAAAAGTTCAACAAGCTTCTAATTTTAACCCATAACTTATTAGTGCTTGAATTAACCAATTTGACCTAAGATATTTGTAAGTTGGCCCCCATACTCTCAAAATTTGTACAATTAAGTTTTTCCCTATTTATGATTTGAGCCCTAACTTTGTTTTTTTTAAAATAAAAACAACAACAACAACAACAATAATGATAATAATAATAACAATAACAACAACAACAATAATAATATTTAAATTTTCACCACTTAAATTTTGGGGTGTTACAGTCCTCATCCCCTAACAAGAATCTAGTCCACAGATTCTTACCTAACCATTAGAAAAGTTCGAGATACTATTGGCGCATGAAATCTTTTGGTTTCCAAGTTGCTTCTTCTATTTGTAATTACACCATATACCTTTACTTGAGGAATCCTCCCATTCCTAAGCTCTTGAAATTTTTGATCCAAAATATGAATTGATTGCTCTTCATTGGTCAAGTCACTTTCCAATGATATGTCTTCATGTGAAATGACGTAGGAGGGATTAGGATAATACTTCCAAAGTTGTGATACATGAAAGATGTCATGTATTCCCATCAAACCTTAAGGTAGCACTAAACAGGAAGCTACTGGTCTAATTCTTTCACATATCTCATAAGGACCAACATATCTCAAACTAAGCTTTCCACTTTTTCCAATCCTTTAGACATCTTTTCTCGGGGATACCTTAAAACACTCAGTCACCAACTTTGAATTCTAAATTCTTTCTCTGCTTTTCTACATAACTTTTATACCAATCCTAAGCTGCTTACATTCTCTGTTTGATCATCTGCACCTTCTCAATAGTTTGTTAAATTAATTCTAGTCTTAAAGTTTCCAAGGACTTATCAATATTGCGTTTTTGTTCTTTAAGAACCCAATGAAATAGGGATCGGCCTTTCCTACCAAATAATGCTTCATATAGAGCCATTTGGATGGTAGACTTGTAGCTATTGTTATAAGCAAATTTTATGTCGGTTCCAGCTTTCACTAAAATCCAAAATACAAACCTACAGCAAATCCTCTAATATTCAAATAACTCTTTTTGATTGTCCATCTAATTGAGGATGAGTGTAGAACTGAATTGCAACCTCATTCCTAAATGTTCTTATAGACCTTTGTAAAGTCTCAAGATGAACTTCGAATCTCGATTTGACACAACATTGGTTAGGACTCCATGTAATTTGACTATTTCCCTAATATATAACTCTACTAGTTTCTCAACCTTAGAATGTGTTCCGAGTGATAGAAAGTGAGCAAACTTTGTTAATCAGTCTACTATCACCCTAATACTACCACAACCTCCTTGAGCTATTGACATGCCTATCACAAAATCTATAGTGACTTTCTCCCAATTCCAGTTGGGGATCGAAAATTGCTATAGCAACCCTAATGGTTGCTAATACTCTGTTTTTACTAACTAGCTAGTTAATCATTTCTACACAGATTCTGTAACATCTCTTTTCATTTTGTTCCATTAAAATTGCTTCTCCAAATTCCAATACATCTTCATATCTCCTGAATGTATCATATATCTTGACTTGTGCACCTCTTCTAAGGGTTTTTCTTTCATTTCTTTAGGCACATTTATTATCTTCCAAAATAAAAGTGTAACTTGACTATTAGTACTAAACTCAGATTTTTCAAAGCTCCCGACCTCTTTTTTTATTTCAATATCCAACTATTATTAGCTTGAGCTCGTCAAATTTCATTGTACAATTTTGGCTATATATTTACTCCTATAATTTATGTTTGTTGTTCCATTTTGAATATGATATCTGCCTTTAGATTTTTTTATGCTCCTATTCCCAGTAAGTGGTCCATTCTGGCCTTTCGAATCAAAGCATCTACCATTACATTTGCCTTTCCCGAATGATAGGTGATAGAGAAGTCTTAATCCTCTAGAAATTTCATCTATCTTTGCTGTCCCATGTTTAGATCGTTCTGCGATTGCAAATACTTTACGCTTTTATGGTTTATGTATACTTCGAATGTGGTCCCATAGAGATAATGTCTCCACTTTGTTAATGCAAAAATCACAACAGCTAGCTCCAGCTCATGAGTTAGGTAATTCTCCTCATGTGGTTTTAGATTTCTATATAGATAGGTGATAACTTGCCCTTTCTACATCAGTACACAACCAAGCCCTTCTTTAGAAGTGTTCATATAGATAACAAAACCTTCTAAATCTTTCTAGAAAGGTTGAAACTGGAGTTAAAGTCAATTTGTTCTTCAACTCTTAGAAACTTCTCTCACAATCATTATTCCTAACAAACAGCTGATCTTTCTAGGTCAACTTAGTTAATGGACCAACTATTTTAGAGAAATCTAGTGTAAATCTTCAATAGTAGCTGGCAAATCCTAAAAACCTTAGGTTTTTTCCAGTTTACTATTGCCTCTGTCTTAGAGGGATTGACCTCTATTTAATCTTGGGATATAATGTATCCCAAAAATGTTACTTTCCTTATCTAAAATTTGCACTTACTAAACTTTTCATACAATTTGTGCTCCCTTGGGGTTCTAAAAACCATATGTAAGTACTTTACATGGTCTTCTCTAGTTTTTGAATACACTAAAATTTTGTCAATGAATATGACCATAAACTGGTCAAGATATGGTTGAAAAATTCAATGCATCAAATCCATAAATATCACTGAGGCATTGGTCAGACTGAACAACATTACTATAAATTCAAAATGGCCATATCAAGAATTAAATATAGTCTTCAGGATCTTCTTCTCTAATCTTCAGTTGATAATACCCCTGTCTCAAATCTAATTTTGAGAAGATCATAGATCATTGTAAAAGACCAAACAATTTCTCCACATGTGTCAAGGGGTATTTATTCTTGATAATAACTTTATTCAATTCCCTATAGTCAATGCACATCCTCAGGGATCTATCTTTCTCCTTGAAAAACAACACCAAAGCACCCTAAGGTGAGGTGCTACATGTTTTGAATTTCTTTTCCAGCAGTTTTTAGAGTTGATTTTTCAGCTCTTTGAGTTCCACCAGTGTGATTTTATGGAGGCTTTTTGAAAATGGCATAGCTTTAGATAAAGTATGAATAACAAACTCTATTTCTCTGTAAGGTGGTAGTGAGTTCAACTTTTTTGAAAATACTTTTGGATAATCAATTACTATTTCCACTTCTTTAATTTTAGCTATGTCTTAGGTTTTATTGACAAGGTACACTAAGACCCTTATCCTCCTTCCCTAAAATTTCTCCTGGCTTCTACTATAGATATAATAAGTGCTGGGGAAATTGTATTAGTAGAATGATAGGTCAGTATTGGTACATGGTCCCTAAGAATGATGCATCTAGCGTAATAATTTACTTGTGATGGGTACTAGTACAATTAATCTATCTCCAGTATTAGATCATATTCCTGAATGGTTATTTCTATAAGATTGGTTAGATATTCTTTATTCCTTATCTTGATTGGGCATGCTTAGTACATAGTGTCTGTTATTAAACTTATCCCTAAGGGTATTTGTACCCCTATTTAATATGCCATAGTTTTAAGTTGCATGCTCAACTTATGAGAGAAAGATATTGATATAAAAGAATGTGTAGCTCCAGAATCATATAAAGCATTACCATTAATTCCAAAGATAGAAATCGTAGCTCCAACCACTTTATTAGGATTTGGCACTTCTTCTCCTGTCAAGACAGAAGCACGAGCTTGAAATTTTGATTTCTCATTAGCTCTTGCTACTTATTTGCCTTTTTTTTGTAGGTGTTGGGTTTCTCCTTTTGGGGGCAATCTCTAATAAAGTGTTAGTTGCTACCATAACCTACACATTTGCGTACGTTCTCCAACAATTATGCTATTTATGGCCAAATCCTCCACAAAGCCACATTTTCTCGATGCCACCATTTGAGCCAAATTCACAACCTCACTAGCTTGATATATTAATTGATTGGAGCCCCTAATCTACAATTTTGGCTATTTTCTCCTGGGATTACTTTGACTACCAAGGTGAATTCTTTCTTTTTAGCTTTTATCTTTAATTTTTTGAATTTTTCTAGTTTTGACTCCAATTGTGATGCATTACTCACTACCCAATTAAAATTGGGCAGATCATAAGTGGCAAGGCACTATCTAAGTTCTGACTGTAACCTTGCACAAATCTATGGGTATGTTGATCTTCATTTGCTACTATATAAAGTGCATATTGGATTAATAAGTTGAAAGTAGCCTCATATTGAATGACAAATAGTGCTTCCTTTATCAAATCCATGAATTCCCTGGTAAAGTTTCCCCAACTCCAATGAATTTCATCTGTAGTCTATTTATGGTTTATCATTTTCCACCAACTATGTGTAGGGCCTTCTAGAAAAAATGTAACATACCAAACTATCTGCTCATTCAGGTAATATAGGTTTTAAATATATTTTCCAAGTTCTCAATCCACTCTTTAACTTTTCTGTCATCTAGTTCTCCTAAGAATTTTAAGGGTTGAAAGCGAAGAAACTGCTTTAACATCTAGTCCTTAGTAAACTCATTAGCATTTCTTGCTCCACCATCCTAACCTTATTGTTGACCAAATTGCCCAAATCATTGCCCACTTTGGTTCATAGGAACTACTGGTTGATCAATCAGAGGGGTTTGTGTAACTTCTTCCTTTAGCAATGGTTGTTGAAAGGTAGGTGTTTTCTACTTAGGAGCATTTTGTACATTATCCCATCTGCCAAGTGGTCTTCTTCGCTAACCTACTCAAGCCAGAGTGGGTATATAAGAACCCTCATATGATGCCATTCTTGTGAGTCTGATTAGATTCAAGACATTTCTTGATCAAAATTATCAAGTTGTATAATAATGTCTAAAGCTATTATCAATATTTTTAAATCCAAGAATTATATTCATTCAACAATCATTGATAAAACTTCATTAACAATTCCAAGTTATCATTAGCAGTTGTTATATCAGTATATATATAAGATCAAGATTCTGCAATTTGCTAAGCTAACTATACACCTAGTTGGGGTTAAAATGGCGATGCTTATGTTAGGGCATTACCCCATAAGTTTGGCTAACCTTAGCCTTTTATATTTGATCTAAGATTAGAAGCTAGTACTATATCATGCGTACGTATTTATAAGCACAACTACACGCATAAAGAATTTTAACTCTAGTCCTCCACATCATGAATGTCAAATTTTGTATTTTCATCTTCATCTCCCTAATTTTCCCCATTCAATTCTACATCTATAACATCATTTTTCTCTTCAAGATCCTAAAATGCATCTTCTATATTGATCTCTAGTGGTACCTTAATGAGAAATTCTCATGTGGGATCCTCCTTATGATCTTTCTATGGAAACTCTTCAGAATTTCTCTCAAGTGTCTCTCCAATACATATACCTTATCTATGTCCTAGCTTTGGGAATTGATGAACTTTGAAGGGTCTGCCCTCCGATGCTATCCCAAACCCAATGATTTGGTCTATGGAACTTCCATAATGTGCTATCATCTTTCTAATCTCATCTATTATCAAATGTGTCATATTAATTATCTTTTAATAGTCTAACTCTAATGTTCTAAAGGTTTTCTCCATCTTAGCTTGCACTATGTAGAGTCACTTGATATATCTTTTATCTATTATCACTCATTCACTTTTTCATTCCATATCATCCATAAATTTTTCCACAGTATTGCTTTTAACTTGTACCACGCTTTTTGAATGATATGTCTCTACTTTCCTTTCCCTCAATGCCTCATGCATGCCATAAGTAGTTCCTCATGTCATTAGCATAGTTCCAGTAGACTTGCCTTTCTTTCTCCCAAACCTTAATCCTTTCTTCAAGAGATTCCTTGTTTTCCTCTTTCATAGGTTCTTTTCCTTTCTTATGTTTACCTATCATTCTACAATATATAAATTTATCAAGACCATTCTAACCAACTTCATTACTAATTCTCCTAATCACATAAAACCTTTCAACATCTACAGACTAATCAAGATTCAATTCTCAATCTAGAATCCAATGCTTAATTTTTGGAAGTGAAGATTACAGACTGGTTGGTCGTTCCAAGTATAATCTCTTACCTTACAATATCAAACACTGTACCCTAAGAGTTCATATCTTAACTAACCTCCTATCCTAAAGACTAGTTTTGAATCCCAATGATACTCATTTACCTAGGTCATTAACGAACCTAGACTTTGATACCACCTTTGTGGCTCTCAACCTAAGATAATCCCTAAGCTAAAGTGCCATCAGTTCAAACTTAAGTCATAACACAAGAGATAACTAAGAAGCCCAAAATTCGATAAATCTCAAAACATAGCAACATAATTCTAAACTCAAAATAACATTCAGAGAATGCAACATATACATACCAAAAGTTTCCTATTTAACATTCAAACATAAAAACCGTTCTCAAATCTCAAAGCTATTATTAGGTGTAGTCTAGATATACATGCATAACACCTAGTCTATTACAAAATGGTCTCCTTGGGCAAGCCTTAAGCCCATAGTCTTCTTTCATACCTATCTGGAAAAAAAATAAAAGATAACATAGAGAGATAAGTCCTAATGACGTAGTGAGGGAAATATGACAAGTAGTTGAAGGAAAACTCTTGAATGAGTAGCAAGACAAATAGATTTATTACCAGCAGGACTTTACAATTAGAAACAAGATTATCACAAACATAAATGATATCAAATTCAACAAACAGAAACATCCTTATCCTTATTTCTCCCAAAATAGAATACAAATAGAATCAAACAGTAACCAAAATTTAACATTCATAACAAATTTTCCTTATTTCTCCACTAACCTAAGTATATTAGCTTTGTACCCAAGCACTCGGCTTTGTCCATTATTCGCCTGGTATGATCCATTATCTTAAGCATTCCACTCAGTACTTGGGCACTCAGCCTGGTCCATTATCCCTGTATATCAATACAATCAATAAATGATTACCAACAAAGCTATACAAATGATATGCAGAATAATTCAAATAAGAGTGCAGAACACAATTTGGTTGGTAATACATAAAATCAACATACTACGGAGGAAGCCAACAAGGCTATAGGGCATATGAGATAAATAACAGATAAGATAATAAGAGTTCTAGGCACCAAAACTAGTACAATTCAGTTTCAAAAGAGAAACACAAGGAATTCAAACAATCAGGGAACATTCACTTCCAAGAAGAAAGTTAGGCTAACCTTCACCTTATTTGCCATAGAAATGTTATCCCTACCTATTGTCCTGCGGATCTAGGCTTTATGTTACTTAATCAAAAGAATGGACTTATCATCAAAACACTTATTTTGATTTTTTAAACAATTATGACGCCATTTATATTTTATTATTGGTTATTTTATAGTTAATACAATATTTTAAGGTTTGGTTCCAAAATTATCAAGAGGTAACATGCTAATTACTTCAATAATACCATGTTACCTATTAGGGACACATTTGCTCCACTTAATGAATTAATTTAGATCCTATTTTGCAATTATCCTTGCAATGTTACCTAAAGTTGATTATCAAATTACAATAATCAAATCTACTATTAGAACCCAATTTATCACTTAGGTCTCATATACATAGAATTAGGGTTTTAATTACCTAATTTAGTTTAATTAATCAAGATTTATATATTATATTACAAATATGGGTCCACTGACCATTACATATTTATTGTTTAGTCCTAAGTCATGTTCTCATTTCATTAACAGTTGAACAATTGGGAAATAATTTAGTACATTACATATTAATCGGTAATAATCTCAATTCTAACAACTTATCAAAAATTCTAATTTCAAAACTCAATCACCAAAAGTCAATACCACACATACGACCACCACGATGGGATGGAGATTTTATCTTAGAGCCACCCTTGATTTTGCTAACCACCACCACTAATCAATACATCTCGGCAAGCACAGTGAAAAGCCTAAGATAATTTCTAGGTTCATCGCAAAAATAGGTGTCAATTGGAGCTTCGATGCTACAATGCCACCATCTCTGCCGGTGGAATTTCTCTACAATTCCACAGTTGTTGGCAATCAAAACTAGAAATTAAAGGGTGCTAAAACAATCCCTGAGCTGGACTCCACAAGAACCTCCTTCTAAACTCTAGCTTTCGCCACTCAAACAGCCATGCCCATAAGCTTCGCTGTGGCCTAAACTTTCAACTCAATTTCCAAAGCCTCATCGATCAATTCTCGATGCATGTTGTATGGTTGTGACCGCCGTGACAGAAGAAATAGATTGGTAGGTAAAGTTTAAGGTTTTGCCATCATCAATAGAAGGTCAACAAAGAGAGAAAAGACGGGTGGTGCATAGGCAGAAATGGAAGGAATATATGGGGGAAATCATATTTAAAGTGAAATTCTTAAAAATTTAAATTGACCCCCAAAACTTATCTAAGTTTTTCAATTAGACCTAAAAGTTCAATCACCTTCCAATTTTAACCCTTAACTTGTTAGTGCCTTGAATTGACTCATTTGACCTAAAATATTCATAAGTTGGCCATCAAAACTTTCAAGATTTGTACAATTTAGTTTTTCCCTATTTATGATTTGCCTGCCAACAACAACAACAACAATAACAACAATAATAATAATATTTAAATTTTTACCAATTAAAATTTTAGGGTGTTATAGTGCACATGATCTGTACATGTTTTTTCTGTTAATTATTTAACAAAATGAGGGAAATGGGACTAAATATGAGAAAAAATTTAAATTATGGGACTTAGTGTGATAATTTCAAAATGAATAGGACTTAATTGAACATGAACCTAAGTTATGGGACAAAAATGTGATTTTCCCACGAATTTGATGATGATGCTGAGACTAGGGCTCCGAATATTCCAACAAAAATTGAATTATGTTAGCGGTATCTTATGCATTTCATATATGTAGTTAATTAATTTGTCATGTTGATATAGTGTACATATATGTTGAATAATTTGATAAATGTTAGTTTTTGATTCACATATGGCACATCAGTCATATATGTATATATCTACCCCCATGGCACAGTAGGCCAATCAATTATTCACTCCCCTCATTACCACACCAGCCAATAGATAATGGGCATCTTTTTATATTTTCTTTACAAAGATTTGTTTGTAATAAAGATTTATATTTATAAGATTACTATTTATTTAAATGTATAATATTTTTTATTAATTCATATATTTATAGTTTTGTAGTACATAAAATGTTTTAACATGTTACAGGTGTAAAAAATGAAATTCAGAAAATTAAATTAAAAAAAATTAGATGGAATTCCATCAAACCATTAAATTAATTTATTAATATAAGAAAGAATTCTGATGAATTAATGACAGTATTCTATTGGAAAGGAAAAAAATATATCAATTTAAAAATAAAATTGCATCAAAAAGTGACCGAAATTCTGTTGGAAACTTTTCGACAAAAATTTCAATCAGAAATCTAACAAAAGTTGAAATTTTTGAAATTATAAAAAAAGTTCATATGAAAAGTGTCAAAAGTCCATCAAAAAGTTTCCAGAGGAAAAAATTTCATTGGTAAACTAATGGAAACATATGTGATGAGGCGTTTTTTGTTCCAAAAAATTCCATTGGAATTCTATTGGAATTTTGTCATTACCCTAGAAATCTGTTGGACTCCATTGAAAATTTCCATTCAAAAATCTAGGTTTTATTGTAGTGATAGCAAGCATACATCAGATTGCAGCACTATAGAACTTCCATAGGTAGCAAATATAACAAGTCCATTTGCAACAAAAATTTTCTTGCTGAAGACCTAGTAATAAAATAGAGGGGGTTTCCAAACACGTTTGAAAATTAGGCCTAATGGGAGGCCCAATATTGGGTAGTTAAAGTGGTGAAGAACAACTCATGTAGACTACAAGACCGTAAAAAGAACAGCCTTTTAAGATCGTGGAATTTGGTCAATCTTATATATTTTATGTGTAAAGCTAACCATTTGGAAAAATAAAATTTTGTTGGCATTTCCACTGTAATCTAACAACTGTACATTTCAAGCCATATATCAACCGCCAAAGATGAAACAATTGCAGTAGTCATGACTATCTTCAATTCATCTCCATCAAAATCAAAATGAATTGTCAATCAGCTTTAGGTTGACTAAACAATTTTCACATTAGCAATCACCTTTAGGTCTCCATTCAGATAAAGCTCTACAAGGTCAAATAGCCACCTTCAAGCTTACTCGTTTTGAACCCTGTAAGAGTCATGTGGCTATTCTTAGGTCGACATACCTGAAAACCTTCAAAGGCCATGAATTTTTACAAATGAAAAGCACTCACTCTATAAACTACTACGTGATCGATTATATCCTTTTTTATCATTCCTCATTATCAATAAAAATCTCAAGCAATACTACTTTGATAAGCTAAAAGGGTGGTGGAGAGAAAGTGGTAAGAAATCACGCATGAAAAATATATTAAGAAACAATGATAAGTTAAATGAAAATAACATTTGTTGACATCCACTAAGGAAAAAGATGAGTATGTTATAAAACAAAAAGATTCAAAAAGGAAAAAAATAAAAAATAAAAAATAAACAACAAAATATATAAAAATGTATTATGGCTCTCTGCTTGGGCTTGTGACTAAGGAAGTGATAACATAGTCAATTTTGATGTCAATAAATTCGACCTCCAAGCTCGGAGATGTCATCCTACAGTAGCCTATCCTCTAAGAGCATTGCAATGAGGAGACTACAAAGTTGTACTCACTTTGCTCGAAAATAAGGATATTATCATCGATCAACTAAGGATAGAGCTAAAGGTTGTTGTTCTAGTATAAAATCAAGCCTTAACTCGTCGAAAACAATCCCTAATGCCTTTAGTTAGCTTTATGGTACCTTTAATTGGCATCATCCTTTAAAGTGGGTGATCAGATGAAATCAATGAAGACATCCATCTTTTCTTTAGGGAGTTTAGTTTCATAGCTGAGTTGAGCATCATCAAAAGCTTAATTAAACCTTTAGCATTGACATGAAATTTTGCTATGTCCACCTTATCTTTTGACCTAGTTACATCTCCTAATGGATCTCGCTGACCTCAACTACCAAATGAGTGTTCTTAGTTATAATATATAAATAGGTGTTGGCAGTTGGTGAATGCTCAACTTGGCAATCATCCTCTCTATCGAGATTGTATAGAGCTGTCTTTGTGGACTTCTAGTGAAGTGCATCTACATCTGGACCTACAAACGCATTGTTAGTATAAATATATTATTCTTGCCTTGTATCGCCACCACAAACTAGTGGTGGATAGTATAAGGCAGTTGAGCATACTACAAGAGCGATCACATTTTATAGATATCCCGATAAGGTTAATTATATACTTGGGAAGTAAGAAATAATACCAAATTATGGTAATATACAAATCTTTGAATGGCCTTGAAGTTTAGCAAGTGCATTAATTTGTTAGTATCCTAAGGAAATAGCTGAGCATTAAAAGTATCATCTAATTTATTATTCAAGAAAGGCTCTTTTATAACATACTTTCCTCATTGCTAAAATAAAGAAACAAGACTCATAGAAAGAAAGGATATATATTTTATTGAATTGGCTCATAAAGGCTATACATTTGTTTAGATCAACAAATGACAGGCAGATTGACAGGTTTCGATAGGACCTTGGTAGGATCCATAGTTAATGTACCTATGGCCATGTACACTAACTTTCTATTGGGTCTAGGGCCTCTAATTCTACTAGTCATCTCTCTTCAAATCGTGAAGCCAAAGGATGTGAGGCAAAATAGGAGAAAAGGGAGCTTGAAAGGCAAAATAGGGCATTTTAGAAGAGAGAAGAGGATGAACTCATTTTTATCATGGGAAAGCTACTTATCACGCTTAGATATCTTTATTTCACTTATTTAAGGGAAGAAAAGAAACCATATTTGAAACCCCAAGAAAAGATAAATCCCAACATCAATAGAATGAAAAGGAGCACCATGATATAAGGTGATAGGGGGATTACCTTGTGTTGGCAAGAGAGAAAAGAAAATGAGTTGGCTAGACTGTATCTTATAAAGGATGAAAGTTTAAAAAGGAAATTAATTTTAGGAAGGCCATAGGGGTTGTTTCAAAAGCTAATGCTTGTAGTAAAGAAAATCATGGAAAGATCTTTAAGGATCATGTTTATAGGACATTAGACAAGGCCTTTAGCTTTCATTCTGGATATAATTGATAGTAGAAAAGATTTTTGGCATCATTTAGACATAAATGATGTATATAACTATATGTCACACACTTTGCCTTTTAAAATTAAGGGACAAGTAATAATGCAGGGAAGAGAAATTCCCCATAAGGTATTTATTAATGGCAATAGATGGCCAACATAGCCCTAAACAACCTACAGTTGATCGTTCAAGCCTTTAGGTTATTAACTCTAAGCCTAAGCCCAATTGGTGCTACATCTAGCCTTTTGTAGTTGGGCTCAAAAGTTTGTGAGCTAATAATTTAGTAGGAAAATTGACCTCAAAAACTAATCTTGTGGCTCTTAAATGAAGTATTTACTGAAGCAATGAGAGTGCTTGGTTGTGTCCCCTAAACTGGGAAGTATCAAGGGGAATCGATATAGGCAAGTGACTTTAAGATAATAGTTGTTGGCTTAGGAGGTTAATAGTAAACTTGTTATTTAAGTCTCTCTAATCCACTTGACCAATGAGAGACAGCAACATTAAATAAATGGTAGGCCCATACTATGTGCAATATCCCCTCCTATCTTGTAGTAATAGTAGAATACAATGCATACCCTCATTGCTATGTGAGTTAAATACCATGCTCTTAGCTATGCAGTAGTGTGCACCCCACACTTAACAGGCAGAGCCACCTATCCACTTAGCTTAAGGGAAAATTGCCTTATAACTTTAGGGCCGATGATCATAATCCCACTTGGAACAAGGCTTTGAAGATAAATTCAAAGTTCAGATGTCATAAAAATCCCCCTATCTCGCAATGTACAAGGTATAGCCATTACCTTCATTTCTGTAGTTATCATTCTCCATATTTTCCTCTTGCATTATACTAACTTAAGCACAAAAGGGTTTTAGTTGGGCACTACCTAACAAGCCTAATGTGTTTCTTATGGTTTTATAATTGACCCTCGTACTTTTAGTTGAATTTAGGCTTACCTCCTTAGTAAGTCCCATAATTCATTTTATATCTTTCTTTCCTTACACTTTAGAAAAACTAGAATTTGTTTCCTTACTAACAACGCAGCTGAATACAAAGGCCTATACTATAAGTTAAGATGACAATCAAAAAAGAAGCTCAACAAGTAAAGGTATATATTAATTCATAGCTTATCTCAATATAGATAATTAGATAGTATGAAAGGAGAGAGAATGGCCAAATATCTATATTAGATTAGGAAATTTTAGAGCAATCAAGCAAGATGTAAATAATACAGATATAGTAAGATAAAAATGCTAAAATAGACGTTTGGCTAAGCTAGTTAGTTCATTAATAGATTGTAAAACCCAAACCATAAGCATTTAAGAGTTGAAAAAAAAGTTGAGAATAGAATAAATTAAATGTGGAGGAGGAGATTAATTGGCGAGTTCCTATTGTTTAGTACCTGAGCAAATGTGCTTTTGAGGTAGATATGAAGCTAAGGATTAGCACTACTCAATTTATGATAGTTAGTGATATATTGCGTAGAAAAGGATACACCTAATCCTTACTGAGATACTTGGTGATGAAGAAAAGCAAGTGTGTCCTAAAAGAAAATCATGAGAGATGTTGTGAAATCACTTGGACAAAGTAACTTTGGCAACTAAAGTTTTGAGGGCTAAGTATTTGAACATGCAAATATGGGAAATATAGTCCATTAATGTGAGAGGTGCCAAAAAGATGCTATCTACATCCATCAACCTGGCAAAATAATATACAACATGAGTTCTCCTTATTCTTTTGTTAAAATTGAGAATTAGTATTATGGGATCTCTTCTAGTGGAGGTAAGCTAAAGAAGTTACTATTGGTAGTGGTGACTACTTAATAAGTGAGTTGAAGCCAATGCACTAGCTCTGATAATATAAAGAGAAGTTATTAACATGTCATGGAAAAATATAATAAGCTGGTAATCCCAAAGAAATTAGCATAGAAAATGACACATGATTCTAAGGAGCCAAAATTTAAGTTTGGTGCAAGGAGATGAAATTTGCACATCACTTAGCTTAGTCTCTCACCCTCAAACCAATAGACAAGCGCATGTCACTAAATTTCAAGGGTTGAAGTTAATACTTAACTATATCGATGGGAATTGGGTAGATTAGCTACTCCGTATATTATGCGATTGTCAAACCATACCCTAGAGCTCCAAAACAGAAACTCCTTTCAGTTTAGTTTATGGAGCAAAAGCTTTGATTTGAGTAAAGATTGGTGTAAAAATGCGAAGCACATTAGTGTATAACTCAAAAGATAATGAAGAGCTCATGAAGAATTAAATGGATTTGATAAAGAAAATAAGAGGGCGAGCTAATCTAGGAATAACTAAGTATAAATAGAGAACCTAGATGATCTTCAATGGGAAACTGAAGCCAAGAAACTTCTATATTAGTGATTTGGTATTGCAAAAAATAGAAGCCAGTGGTGCAGCAAGAACGTTTAGCCCAAACTACGAAGGCCCTATAAGGTGATAAAGGTCCTATTAAGAAAGGTTTATGAGTTGGAAAGCATAGAAAGGAAAAATATTGTAGAGGCCTTGGAAGTGCAAAACTTAAAAGTGGTTTTAAATGTAATGTTCTTGAATTTTGGCCTTTATTTAGTTTTTTCTAAATAAGTGAATTTGCATGTCTTATATTTGAGTAATATTTAAGTATGTCATGAATAACAAAGGAAGTTGTTTCAACCTTTAACAAACTTATGTGCTAATTATAAATCTTATTAATGAATGAGCCTACTAGGATGAGCTACAAATATGCACAATTGAAATACTCAAAGTAGCCTTAACACTTTCAAAGTGTATAAACTAAATAGCTTGAAGGAGCTATAATACTAAAGTGTATAAATTAAAATAGCTCATAGGAAAGCCCTAACACTTTTCAAGTTTATAAACTAAATAGAGTTACTATAAACTAGGTTTACTCTAGAAAGCCTTGAAGAGTATAGATTAGTACCAGCTGGTGTAGTATTTAAGTGAGCAAGAATAGCAGTACCACTCTGGTTAATTGTTTTGCAAGAGTTGGCGGAGCCTCAAAGGTTGGCCTTGATGCTATAGTGGACAATATAGCTATTACGACGTTGTAGTAGTAGAGTAGGACTTAGACTTGGACTTGATATTTTTTTTTTCTTTTGTTGGTAAAGGACATATTCTTACCTTGTTTCAAAAGCTTTGAGCTAATTTGTGCTCTTTTTTTGGACTAATTCATTTAGTTGATTTTAACTTCCATATGTTTCCTCAATGTTTCATGTTATTTACATGTTGTGTGTTTATGTTTCTCTACTTTTTTACGATTAGAAGTAGTAGAGAATCTCCTTAGAGGCTTTTTGTGAAGGACTTCATTTTCTTCTCTTCTCTTCTTTCTTTTTTTTCTTTTTTTCTTTTTAAAGAAACTCTCTTTTGGGCAGTTTTAACATATGTTGTGCATAAGCAGCAACTTAGTAGTCATATCATAGTCTTCATCATTGTCGCATGTCTCTTAGGAATGTTGCTAAAGTCGTAGTTGTTGTTGTTGTGTGCCTCATTACATGTACTGGTGTAGTTGTTGCCTCCTTACAGACATTGATGGTGCATACTCCCTTAGGGTCTTATAGTAATTTTCATTTTCCATACACCCCTTGAGGGTCTTATATTAGTCTTTTATGTTTGCTATGCCTCTGTTTAGGGGCCTCATGGTGGTCTTTTTTTTTGTTTCTTTTTTTGTCATATGCTCTCTTAAAGGTCTTTTAGCAGTCTTTTTTGTTCCCCACATGCCTCTTTAGGGATATTATAGTTTTTCATGCTATGTGCTCCTTTGAGAGTCTCATACCAGTCTTCTGCCATATGTCTGTTTGAGGGTCATATTGTAGTGTTGATCTTGTCACCACATGTCCCATATGGGGGAGAGGTCTTATAGTGATATTGATGTTGACCATCACATGCCCCCTTGGAAGATTTACAGTAATACTGATGACGCACACTCATTGATTACTATGTGGAGTCATTCATTTTGTAATTTATATAGCATGGTTTCCATTCTCTATTTCTTTGTACATGTCACTTAGGTCTTACTACAAGTAAAATAGTCCTACAATTTGTCATTATTCACTAAAAGAGCAAATAATATTATAGAGTAACATCAGAAAGGTTTAATTAAATAATCAAAGGAAACAAGTGTTGTTCCTCAACTAGGATGCCCTTTTATTCAAAACTACTGGAACAATACGTACATACTTAGAAGAAAAAACTTAGAACTTAAAACAAAATCCTAATTACTAGAATAATTCATAGGAAAATAAAGATTTCAAGGTATTAAAAAGGGTGTTTCTATTTAGTTTGCGTGGTGTCTTCCCTCTATGCTATAGAGACTAAGTAGTTAACATCAATATTTTCTTTATAAAAACTTTTGTTAAGTGTGAGTTTTCACTATGTTGCTTGTAATGACGTTAGCTTTCTAGGCCATACTATTACATCACTCAGGTTTGCAATAAGGACCTTTATTCTTTTCAAGATAATGATGCAACATTCTCTAGTAGTGCACTGGTCATAAAAAGATTTCCCTATTCTGTTTGGTGTAGGGAACTTTATCTTCATATAGCAGATTGAGACAATTACTTAGATAAGATTTAGAGCTAGCTTTCCCAGTAATACATTGTAAACAGATAAAGTCTTGACAACTAGGAACTTTACTGTCTTCGTGGTCCATCGAGTATGACTACCTAAGTAGATGGGAAGAGAGACTTTTTTGAGAGACTATATTATCCAGCAAATAAATCCTACTTGAAGAGTGTTGAATGTCTACAGTTAGGCATTATCCACACAAAGCTAAAGGAACACATTGTAAAAAATAATTCAACAAACTTTCACTACCTACCAAGATCTTCTTCACCCAGAAATTAGCAGAAGAGGCAAACATCACAAAAGCATCATTGTGATCGCCTCATCTAGTCTCCATGTCTTTTTCTTCAAAGATAATGCTGGAGAGTAAAGGATGTACCTCTTATATTCCTAGTATTAGGTTAACCAAATGGGCTTATATTTATCTTATTGCTTGTGTTAGTACTCTTCTCATATTGGAGATGCCACATCCTATGGGTTATCTAGAAATTACCAAAATAACTTTGGTGATTGATAAGTTATTTGGGTTTTGTTGAAGCTAATGCCCCCTTTACTTTGACTATTTATGATGAGTGTCGAGTGTCTTCATCATTTCTAGCTTCAAATCATTTCTTAGGACAATCTTGTCTCCAAGCCACATAATCCTTCATGTACCTTTACTAGATTAGCTTCTTAATTTCATCTTTTACATTCTAGCATTCCTCGATAGTATATTTATTATTGTAGTAGAAATAACACCACTTCTCAAACTTTTGTGTCTTTGGATTGCCCACCATCTTTGAGGGTGTTGGACCAAGCTTTGCTATTCTGCCATAATTAGAAAGTCTGCACTAGAAACCATAACAAAAGTGTATGTGGAGAATGCTCTTAGAGAACTATGTCGATGATCTTCTGACTTATTGTTATTACCTCATGCATCTTTTGCTTTGCTTGTTGGCATCCAAAAGGGCCACCACTTCCTTGATTAAGATACATTTCTTTACTAGGATGAAGAATTCTTCAAGCATAGTATACAACTTTTGCTCTATAGATTCTCAAAATTTCTAATTCCCCAAGTTTTACTTAATGATGTTGGATAGGAGCTTCTAGCTAATACGATGGATCTCATGCACTACTTGAACAAAGCGGGTAATGTAGTCCCTTGGGGACTCTCCACCCTTCTATGTTGGGGTACTTATGGTTGACAGAGAAATTATAGAGAAATTTTTGTGCCAGTTATTTCTAGCCTATGATAGATCCAACCAATATTTGATTGAACCATGTCAAAGTACATTGAGCGAGGGTGGTGTGGAATACCTCAATTGGCATCTTAGCTTAAGTAGTAGAGCTTTATCCTCACGAGGAAATTTAGGTTCTCTTGAGGATCCATTATGTCATTGACCTTCAGCAAGTCTGCAATCTTTAAGCATTGGGCAGCAATTTTGCAAGGACGAAAGGACAAAGGGGATGCATTTTAGAAGAATGATAGGCAACAAAAGATACCTAAAGCTATGGCTGAGTTAGTCGAAACTTTTGTTGCATAGGGTAATCTTCATGATAGGTCGACTCAAAGAAAGGATTGCACATCCATGTATACGGCGGATGAGGGGTGATTTCATATTTTTCATTCATTCTTCTCTTCATTGCTCTAATGAAAGATTGGGGTTGCACTTAGGGACGATGTTCGTTAGTGTACTTGGTAACCAATTTGACAGCAACTTGTGCAAGGCATTCTCCACTAACACCATCAATGCTTGTTAAGTTATCTGCAGTACCAATCCAGAGGGTAAAACCTACTATATTGGTGTCTCATTCGATGGTGGATGTGATTTAGGTGTTAGTTGTAATACTAAGCAGAACTATGCCTCCTATAAGTTGTTCTCTGCATTCTCACCTTATAGTGCAACTTGAGCAAAAGTGGTGTTCAACTGTAAACCTGGTTTGCATCTTAAAGTTCTTTGTTTCATAAGAGAGTTTACATAGACAGCACTGAGATAATGCTGCATGAAAATGAAGTAGTGGTCCTTTTCTACTCCTAGAACACACTTTGTGTAGAGTCAAAACTCATAATTTTTTATAAAATGAATTTTTGTGTTTGTTTTGACTTTGAAAGAAGATATTTATAGTGACTAAGTGCTTAGTAGATTTTAGCCCACTCACGTCTAGGTGCCTATTTTGATGGGCTTAATTTATTGGGCTTATAGGCCTTTTACTTAATTATATAATTTTTTATAAGGAATTATTTGATTAGGTGCTTTTACTTACTTTTTATTTTTTTTTTATTTTGAGGGTCTTATTTTTTCATATCATTTATATTACTCTCTCTATATATATCTAATGAAATTATAAGAATTAATGAAACTAAGCCATATACTTGTGGAGGTGGAGGCTGATAGTAGAGAAGTAACGATAATGGAGGAGGAACGGTGCCACAGCCAAAAGCCAACGTGGTGAGATAAAATACGAAAATTGGGACGGCATGAAGGTGGGGTGGGCATGGCAGCAATGATAACGAAAGGAGGGAGATGAGATAAGAGAAAATAAGTAAAATAAAGGGAAAGGAAAATAAGTTTTCCAATGAAATTTCTGTTAGAAAAATTAAAAGATAAAAATGTCGGCAATGTTTGATTATGTTTATTATGAGATTTTAATATGTATTTTGGAAGAATGAATGTTTAAAGTGATATTAGAGAATGTGAAAGTAGTGTTGGGGAATGCAATGAATTTTTTGTTACGTTTTGAAGCATAGTTAAAAATTGATTTTGAAGAATTTAGGTAAGTTTGTTTATATTTTGGAGGAAGATATTTTTTACTATAGCAGTCAAATTCATGCTTTTTGTTGAATTTTTGGGTGAACGTGGAATTGAGTGATTTTTTTATTATTAGAATAATAAAATATATATACGATATATATATGTATAATATGTATGTATATATTGAAAAATGAGAAAATTTTAGGAATAATAAATGGTAGGAGAGGGTTGGGAAAAAAAATTTAGTTTTTTAAAAAAAAAGTATATATTTAATTATATTTCTCAAAATAAAATTGTTTTGAAAAAATATAGCCAAACATTCCCATAGTTTTTTAGTTTTCAATGAAAATTTCATCAAAAGTCTAACGGGACCGTAAAGGTCAATAATTTCTCAAACAGCTTTTCTGCTAATTTTTCCACGAAAAATTGAATCAGCAGCAATTTCAAGAAGTTCCCTGGTAGGAACTCTGTCTGAAAATTCTGTACCTTACTTTCACCATCCCCGCACAACAATCTAATTTCTTATCATTGAATTTTCTATGGATGTGCTATCTATCAAAGCCTCTATTGAAAATCCGACACATGATTTTCTTTGAAAATTTTGACATTTTTAGAAGTAAATATATGCTTCTAGTTTATTATTCGGTGACTTAGCTTTGATTTCACGGTATTTACTAATTTAAATTTTGAAAGATTTTTTGTTGGAATTATTCCAGTGCTGCTAACTCATATTGTATACAGTCTGGTTGATGAAGAGCTAAATCAGCTACTAATCAGGACAAAACTAAATTACATTTGGATAGAATTTATTAGGTAATGTTTGTTTATGTTTTATATTATGTATTTTGGAAGAAAGAATTTTGAGAGCATTGTTGGGGAATGTAAAAGTTGTGTAGGAGAATATGATTGATGTTTATGTTTTTGAAAATAGTTAGAAATTTATTTCGAAGAGTTTTGGTATGTTTGTTTATTTTTGGGAAAAATATTTTTTATAACAGCAGTCAAATCATTACTTCTTTATTAGGTTTTTTTGGATAAAAATGCAATTAAGTAAATTTTTTACTGTAAAAATAATAATAAAATATATGCGATATATATACATATATAGGTACATAAATGGGAAAATGGAGAAGTTTCTCGGATAATGAAAGATAGGAGAGGATATTTTGAGAAAATATATTTTAGTATTTGGAAGGTAAAATAAATGTATGTTTGTTATTTTACCAAAATATAACCAAACACTTCCTTAGTTTTAAATTTGCTAAAACTACACTCCCTTAATATGCTGTGTTCATGTACCAAAGAAATTTTGATACATATATTACCTAATATTATGCAGAAATGACAACCGAAAACTCCATTAATCAGCCAAATGCCAAATACTGCAATGTATAAGATTACAATGTTCTCCAACTTCGTTGATTTTATTGCTTACTAAAAGCTAAACCAAATAAAATCTTTTTGAATGGCTTCTAAAGAGTACTTAATTTTGTCACACTAAAAGGATTTGATTGCTTTCTTTGAAGATTCTTAGGTAATTTTGACCTTTCCATGGATATGAACAATAGATGACAAAATCAGAAATCTCTTAGCCATGATTTTCTTGGTACAATCAAATAGATATGGAATCAAAGGAAGATCAGTTTTGATTGGCATTTTTCCGCTTCTTTCTCTTTCATTTGGTGGAACCCAACTATTACTGTTTCCAGACATGTGCAATGAGATACTACTACTTGTTTTCATGAAGCTCTAGAGGGCCCGTTTGGTTTTATTTCCATTTTCATTTTCTATTTCTATCATTTTTAAACTTTAAAAAAATAGTTAGCAAAAATGAGTTGAAATAAATTTGTATTTGGATAAATTATTGGGAAAATAATAATTATGTTAGTTTTAGTAGGTTACAGGTAGAGAAAGATACAAATAATGAAACAGATAGAGAAGATATATAGATTATTGAGAGAATATATATAAGTTATTAGAAAATGTGTTTTGAAAGTAAAAATAAAAATAATGTTGGAAAAAAATGTATGAAAAGTAATGTATTTTATTTTTAAAATAGTAAAAAATAAAAAAAAATATGCTTTGAAAATAAAACCAAATAGGCCATTTTTCGGTTTTCATAAAATTAGGTCAAGTCAACTCAATGGTACCACTACATTCTATTATATATGAAAATAAAATTTTCAATCATTTATTTTCGAGGTGAAATTTACTTTACTACCGTACAAAGTTGTATGTAAGTATCTTTCTCTCTCATCTATAATAATTTATATAGAACAACTAAACTATGTATGTTATCATAGAGGCGTAGTTCTATTTTAATTGCATTAAACGAACGTAGCTACATCGTTACGAAATTTATATATTTATTGAATATGGATAAAATATACACGTAAGCCTTATGATAAATTGTTAATTATTAATTATACCATCAAAAGGAAAGATAAAAGAAAAAATAACTTAATCACCATTACATATAAAAATTTGGGCTCATAAAAAAGCGTAGATATGTACGTATATATAGTTACATGATACATAATAATATAAGTAGTTTTATCAGTATTATCTTAATAGTTCATAAAGTAATGACTAGTTTTATCAAATATAAGTGGGTACAACAAATGAGTAATTTGAGTCTATAATAGAGAGCAATATTACAAATAAAAGGAATATATGAAAGTTTGATACATAAATATGTGATAATTTCAAAGATGTTTATACAATTTATTAAAATAGTATTTTTTGTATGACAATTTTATTTCGAAATTTAATGTTTGTTTATTGATAAGTAAGTATTAAAATATAGCGTTAAAATTAGTTGATGTTATCGTTTAATTGTAGAAATAATACTATTATAGAAGATGCACATGTGTATATATCGAACATATTGACTAATCTAATCATTCATGCGGTGAACTATTCATTTGTAAGGAAAAAAACAAAAACCTTAAAACTAGAAACAAAAAATAAAAAGTTCTTATGATGTATGTATTGATATAACTAAAAATTTCTAGCGAAAAAAATTGTGAGATGTTTTCCCAAAGAATATATATAATGATTCTAATGTAAAATATTAAGATAATTTTAACTTTAATATGTCTTTTCCATACTATTCATGAAACCATATATTGCTGTTTATTTACGTTATATTTAAACAATAAAGTCAAATTATGTCAATCGAAATCTGAAATCAAATTAATTGACATTTGATTGCGGGTGGCGCAAAGTATTGCATTATAGTTTATAAAAAGGGTCCAAATTAAGTTAATTTATCTTTTTACATATCTTGGGGTATTTTTTAAAAATTATTATTAGTAAATTTAGATTCAGATTGTATTCAAAAGGTCTTTTTTTTTATTAATAAAAGTGGGAATTGATACCAAACGTACAAGATAAGGGTTTAAAAAAAGTTTAGTCCTACATTTTACACTTTGGTTGCTAGAACATTTTCCTACACATTAAATATTTTGCACATCTTATGTTCTTAGAATGCAAATATGATAAGCAGATCGAATGTCTTTTACACTTGTAAAACAGTGATCCTATAGCCAAAAATTACTTCTGAAGATATACACTCAAAAGAAAACGTATGGAAAACTGCATGTTATTAACTATAGTTTATTGGAGTAGAGGGACTCACTCGAAACCATAAATTTTTTGATGGCCTTGTGATCCTTTGTGGGGGGTGCAAATCCTCAAAGATTTGAGTTCAACATTATATTACATTGACAATACATATATTTACATGCTGTCCATTTCCAGCCCAAATCTTTGCTTGGGACCTGAGAATATATCCATGCCTTGCTTATTTTTGGATAGACATATAGCATCCCAAGGATTTATTGACATGTAGTAGTTGCACAACTTGCCGTATGATCAACATAATGCGAGTGCAAGATATATCTCCCATGATATTGGCTTCTTCCTAATACGTAGTCCATATAATATGTTCTATACATGAAGGTATAATCAAGATAGATACGTATATATACATATACGCATACCTGCACTTTTATCAGTATCTCTACCTCCAAATCAGTCTAAATTATTTATTTTATTTCGCATTTCATCTTTTATTCTATTTCATAAACATATGCCAAGTATATTAAAAAATTTCTCATAGAGATAATTGATTCAAGTTTAGATACACTTAGTATAAATTTAGCAAATTGAAATAGAAGATGAAATATAAACTAAAATAGAAGATTTAAAGTGACTTCAAATATCCACGGCATTGATAATTAGTCATGTACATTTCATAAAGCTTTAGCTTCTAGATGTGGCATCCATGTGGTTTAAAGAAATTGATAGTACAAGGAAAAGGAGAAAAAGAAGAGATTTTTATGCAGTCACTAATTTATTGTTCTTTTTCCCTTTTTTTTAAAATTTTTGTTATGTAGTCACTAGTTTACTACAAACCAGCTTGTCCTAATGCAAAATTTTTAAATTGCACCGTAAGAAAAAATTGATGGGTTGTCTTAATTGGGACAGCATGGGCAATGGTAATTATAGTTAGAATTTGACTTACAAGATTTCCTTGTTGCCTCATATACCTACAAAAATTATCTTACAATCTTGGTGATCGACGCTTCCTCTTCCTTTCCAGCATATTTCTATTGAACAAACAATGTGAAACGATGCATATTTTTCACTGCAAATTAATGTGTTTCGCCAATTGTTATAGGCGTGGTCATTGATTAGTAGTTTCTTTGCACTGTCAGTCTTTTACTCTGATTCTCATCCAGGCCCACTAGAATGAGGAAGTCTGTGGGTGGCTTTGGAATCTTTTGTATTTCCACTGTCTTTGTATTTCACTTGTCAGATTGTTATGGTTTAAAATCATGGTGGGAGAAATTACACTATGTAGATTGATTCTTTATTCCTTATAACTTCGATATAATTGTACTCGTATAAAAGCTTTCTCAAAGGTGGTTGAGTGGTTCATGATCGAATCATATAAATCTTCCACGTAATGTGAGGCTAAAAATTTAAAGTTAAATAAATTCATAATGTGTATTTGTGTATTTAAAAAGAAAAAAGAAAAAAAAAACTTTCTTAAAAGTGAACCTAACCTAGTACATGGCATCCTAGAGATATTAGTCAATTTCATATTACAACGTGAAGATTAGTACATATACACACACATACATATATATGTTGTAAAGTGGTTTGCACATTAGTAAAAATCCTAGATAATACCATATTAACAGGTGTAACAATTTGATAATTACTAGAAACCATTTAAAATAAATTTTTATATTTAAAAAATTTATAATTATTTTTCAATCTAAAAAATCGACTTGATGAATTTTTTATTCCAAAAAGTCCATTATTAACTTTACCCTATCTCTGATCAATGATTCCACTTAAATTTCTCAAATTAATAAACTTTTATTTATTTATACTTAATTCTAAATTTAGTTTATTTTAACTTTATTTGCTCATTTGTAGTAGATTCTTTCTTCATGAAAATAAATTTTGAAAATTCAAAAAATTAAATCTTTTTATTTTGTTCATTTGATTTTAAAAATCAAAATTGTCTCTACTAACATATATTTAAGAATTTAAGAAATATATTTTTCCGAATATGATGATTTTTTAAATTTAAAATCATCATTGATACAAATCAACTTAAAATTTGCCACTGAAAAAGCTAATTCATTAAATATCTTAACTTAATAAATTAAGGGTAATTAGCTAAAATAATTAATTGTTGGATTAGCTTTCAGTGAAAAGTTGATAATGGGTACTTGGATTGCAAATTATCTTTATGAGTTTTTTAAATATAAAATACATTTTTGAATGGTTTAATTTTAATAAGTTTTCTATAAAAATATATTATTAATAATGTAGATTGAGTTGCAACTTCTCATTAGAAGTATATATTAAGGGACAAAAACTTATTCCATGTATAAATTTTAATAATGATAAAAAATAATATTTTAAATTATCACTATTCATAATTAATTAGTATATATTAGATGTTGATAGTGGCAGTATACTTATAATTTTTATCACTATTAAACCTTAAATTAAACACAAATTATTGCTTTCATGTGCGTTAACAATATTTCATAGGATGAACCACTTAGCGATGACGTAGCTAGCTATGTCACGTAATTAGGACGTCTATATATTCTCTATCATATATAATTAGTTTGCAGATGGTTGAGGGCACATATAATATATATATATATACACACACTTATAGGAGTACCTTACACACTCAAATAGTAAAATGTGAACACAACTCATATATATATATATATATATATCTTTGTTTCAATCTTTATATATCAGGAGAGTGTAATTACTTTTGGTGCAAAAGGAAAAACATTAGAAGCCCTTGTCCTTTCATATCTATAGTAATAATTCATGAACCATATGTCAAAGATTTCATCCCTGATTGCCAAGATTCACTTCACATCCCCCTCCAAGAAAATTCATTTTTCCCCTATATATATACCCCTTCTCATCAGTGCCTTCTCACTCCATCAACAACTAAGATCCGTAATTACTGCCTTGTGAAAAAATCATAGTCATTTGTCCCAATATTACAAATGACAAACCCTTGTCCCAATATTTCATCACAATTTGTTGTTCTTTTCATTCTAAGCTATATTATGTGCAGTTTGAAGAAGCTTAGGCCCTGGCCTAGTCCACTTCCTATCACAGCTATGCTCCGTACTGATCCTTTTTCCATTAGAATAGCTTCTGAGGACTATGGAAATCTTGTCCAAGAAAAGCCCTCTGCAGTTTTTTATCCCACAACAATAGACGATATTCTTCATCTTATTAAATTCTCCAATAATTGCTCCACTCCATTCACCATTTCGGCAAGAGGCTGTGGGCACTCTGTCAGAGGGCAGACCATGGCACGTGACGGGGTGGTGGTGGATATGTCATCTCTAAGGGATTATAATGTGAGTGGCGTGAGGGTTTCTTGGCACCCTTCATTAGGGTATTATGCAGATGTTGGAGGAGAGCAGCTGTGGATTGACGTTTTGCGCGGTTCTCTGGAGCACGGCCTTGCTCCGGTCTCTTGGACTGATTATCTATACTTGACTGTGGGAGGAACACTCTCTAATGCTGGAATCAGTGGACAGTCATTTTTATATGGTCCTCAGATAAGCAATGTTCTTGAATTGGATGTTATAACTGGTACATCCAAGTGATTTGATCATCTTTTTGTTTGATGTGTGAAGCGGAT